>CAKAOJ020000842.1:0-28387 GCA_916701645.2 Sebastolobus alascanus | reverse complement strand
TAATTGCCATGTAGATGTCCTCAGATCTGGACTACTATGTGGTATTTCAAGTTTGGGGCAGATTGGAAAAAGTACAATCGAGTTACAATATTTTGTCTTTCAATGGCGAGTCATGCAAATTCTCCGCCACGCCACGTCAACGTCGTTTCAAAAAACCTCACGATTTGAATAACTTTTCATCACAAAGGTCTTCAGATTGTACTGACCAAATCTGAAGTTGATCGGGTTAAGTCTCTAGGAGCAGTTCGTTAAAGTACAAAGCCTGGAAATGGCCAAAAATATACGAAAAATTCACACAAAAATCAAGATGACCGACTTCCTGTTGGGTTTAGAGCATGGCACCAAGAGACTTTTTTTTAAGTCTACGGGTGATACATGTGCCTACCAAATCTCGAACATCTAGGTCAAAACGTACCGCGAGGGCTGCTTTGTTGAAATTTTGTAGGGGGCGCTATTGAGCCCCCTTGCCACACACAAGCACCAAAACCATATCTGT
Organism: Sebastolobus alascanus; assembly: GCA_916701645.2. Taxonomy (NCBI): domain Eukaryota; kingdom Metazoa; phylum Chordata; class Actinopteri; order Perciformes; family Sebastidae; genus Sebastolobus; species Sebastolobus alascanus. The sequence goes on along the minus strand of CAKAOJ020000842.1, from coordinate 27,891 downwards.
TAACATATTTTAGTGCCGTTAATGAGTGTGCCAAGTTTTGTTTGTTTTTAAGCAATCCTAGCACCTCAAAAGCAACTTCCTGTTTCATGGCGAACAATACGTCGCCACGGCAACGGCATTTCACGAAAATACAAAACCTTCGCTGTCTGGCGTCATGAAGGTCTTACCATTGTTGTGACCAAATTTGAGGTGGATCTGGTTAACCTGCTAACAGTAGTACACCAAAATATGGCGACAGTAACTTCCTGTTGCCACTAGGTGGCGCTATGAGTATGATTGAAAATTAGACTGTAGATGTCTTCAGGCCGGGACGATCATCAAATGTTATTAATTTGGATAAGATCTGATTATCTGGAGTTGAGTTACAGCGGTTTGTTTTTTCATGGCGACTCATCGAAATTCGCCATACCACCACGACGCCGCCATTTGATGAAAACTCACAATTTTCGAAAGGAAGCATCATCAAGGTCTTAAGGCTTTTCTCACCTAATTTGGTAAAGATGTGATTAATTTCTGAGGAGATGTACATCAACGTGTACAACATGACATTTCCTGTTACCACTAGGTGGCGCTATGACTGAGAGTCAAAATTTGCATGTGGATGTCATCAGGCCAGGACCCTTATCATACATGTGACATTTAGAGCAGATTGGAAAAGGTATGCCAAAGTTACAGCAACTTCCTGTTTTTTGGCGAAAGGCGCTTTTTCGCCGCCACGCCACGGTCAGATTGTTCAATGAAAACTCACCAATTGAATAACTTTTCATCCTTAAGGTCTTAAGATGGTCCTGACCAAATTTCAAGTCGATCTGATGAAATCTGGAGGAGGAGTTCGTTAAAGTACACGGCCTATAAAACGCAAAAAATGGGCAAAATCGCATATAAAATCCAATATGGCTGACTTCCTGTTGAGTTTTGGCCATACCTCCAAGAGGCTTTTTTGTGCGTCTCAACATGTTACATCTGTGTGCCAAATTTCATACTTGTAGGTGAAACCGGAGCGAGGGGCTCAAGTTTGCCAAATTTCTAGGGGGCGCTAGCGAGCCATTTTGCAACACCCGAATCCGAGACCCTTAAAATATCAAATTTTTCACCGAGTCTGACAAGTCTGCCAAATTTAACAACTTTTCGAGCATAGCAAAGGCCTCAAAAACGCGATTCATTTGAGAGAAAAATAATAATAATAATAATAATAATAATTAAAGCTGCAAGCAGCGATGAACGGGCCCGAGCACCTCTCCGCGCGTCGGGGGTACTTGCGGGACGCCAACCGACGCGGCCGGGCACAATGATACCGGAACTCTGACGAGCGCAATGACGTAGATCACACAATGTAAATTTCATGTGAATCGGATGATGTTTTTCACGTAACGCTGACTTCCTTTTGCCAAAAGGTGGCGCTATGACTCTGAGTCAATATTGCCATGTAGATGTCCTCAGGTCTGGACTACTATGTGATAGGTCAAGTTTGGGGCAGATTGGACCAATTACAGTCGAGTTACAACATTTTGTCTTTCAATGGCGAGTCATGCAAATTCTCCGCCACGCCACGTCAACGTCGTTTCAAAAAACCTCACGATTTGAATAAATTTTCATCACAAAGGTCTTCAGATTGTACTGACCAAATCTGAAGTTGATCAGGTTAAGTCTCTAGGAGCAGTTCGTTAAAGTACAAAGCCTGGAAATAGCCAAAAATATACGAAAAAATTCACACAAAAATCAAGATGACCGACTTCCTGTTGGGTTTAGAGCATGGCACCAAGAGACTTTTTTTTAAGTCTACGGGTGATACATGTGCCTACCAAATCTCGAACATCTAGGTCAAACGTACCGCGAGGGCTGCTTTGTTGAAATTTTGTAGGGGGCGCTATTGAGCCCCCTTGCCACACACAAGCACCAAAACCATATCTGTTAACATATTTTAGCGCCGTTAATGAGTGTGCCAAGTTTTGTTTGTTTTTAAGCAATCCTAGCACCTCAAAAGCAACTTCCTGTTTCATGGCGAACAATACGTCGCCACGGCAACGGCATTTCACGAAAAAACAAAACCTTCGCTGTCTGGCATCATGAAGGTCTTACCATTGTTGTGACCAAATTTGAGGTGGATCTGGTTAACCTGCTAACAGTAGTACACCAAAATATGGCGACAGTAACTTCCTGCTGCCACTAGGTGGCGCTATGAGTATGATTGAAAATTAGACTGTAGATGTCTTCAGGCCGGGACGATCATCAAATGTTATTAATTTGGATAAGATCTGACCATCTGGAGTTGAGTTACAGCGGTTTGTTTTTTCATGGCGACTCATCGAAATTCGCCATATCACCACGGTGCCGCCATTTGATGAAAACTCACAATTTTCGAAAGGAAGCATCATCAAGGTCTTAAGGCTTTTCTCACCTAATTTGGTAAAGATGTGATTAATTTCTGAGGAGATGTACATCAACGTGTACAACATGACATTTCCTGTTACCACTAGGTGGCGCTATGACTGAGAGTCAAAATTTGCATGTGGATGTCATCAGGCCAGGACCCTTATCATACATGTGACATTTAGAGCAGATTGGAAAAGGTATGCCAAAGTTACAGCAACTTCCTGTTTTTTGGCGAAAGGCGCTTTTTCGCCGCCACGCCACGGTCAGATTGTTCAATGAAAACTCACCAATTGAATAACTTTTCATACTTAAGGTCTTAAGATGGTCCTGACCAAATTTCAAGTCGATCTGATGAAATCTGGAGGAGAAGTTCGTTAAAGTACACGGCCTATAAAACGCAAAAAATGGGCAAAATCGCATATATAATCCAATATGGCTGACTTCCTGTTGAGTTTTGGCCATACCTCCAAGAGGCTTTTTTGTGCGTCTCAACATGTTACATCTGTGTGCCAAATTTCATACTTGTAGGTGAAACCGGAGCGAGGGGCTCAAGTTTGCCAAATTTCTAGGGGGCGCTAGCGAGCCATTTTGCAACACCCGAATCCGAGACCCTTAAAATATCAAATTTTTCACCGAGTCTGACAAGTCTGCCAAATTTAACAACTTTTCGAGCATGGCAAAGGCCTCAAAAACGCGATTCATTTGAGAGAAAAATAATAATAATAATAATAATAATAATAATAATAAACCTTACAGTTTCAATAGGGTCCTCGGACCCGACTTCGTCGGTGCTCGGGCCCTAATAAACCTTACAGTTTCAATAGGGTCCTCGGACCCGACTTCGTCGGTGCTCGGGCCCTAATAATAATAATAATAATAAACCTTACAGTTTCAATAGGGTCCTCGGACCCGACTTCGTCGGTGCTCGGGCCCTAATTAAAGCTGCAAGCAGCGATGAACGGGCCCGAGCACCTCTACGCGCGTCTGGGGTACGCGCGGGACGCCAACCTACGCGGCCGGGCTCAATGAAACCGAAACTCTGACGGGCACAATGACGTAGATCACACAATGTAAATTTCATGTGAATCGGATGATGTTTGTCACGTAACGCTGACTTCCTGTTGCCAGTAGGTGGCGCTATGACTATGAGTCAATATTGCCATGTAGATGTCCTCAGATCTGCACTACTATGTGGTATTTCAAGTTTGGGGCAGATTGGAAAAAGTACAGTCGAGTTACAACATTTTGTCTTTCAATGGCGAGTCATGCAAATTCTCCGCCACGCCACGTCAACGTCGTTTCAAAAAACCTCACGATTTGAATAACTTTTCATCACAAAGGTCTTCAGATTGTACTGACCAAATCTGAAGTTGATCGGGTTTAGTCTGTAGGAGGAGTTCGTTAAAGTACAAAGCCTGGAAATGGCCAAAAATATACGAAAAATTCACACAAAAATCAAGATGACCGACTTCCTGTTGGGTTTACAGCATGGCACCAAGAGACTTTTTTTTAAGTCTACGGGTGATACATGTGCCTACCAAATCTCGAACATCTAGGTCAAACGTACCGCGAGGGCTGCTTTGTTGAAATTTTGTAGGGGGCGCTATTGAGCCCCCTTGCCACACACAAGCACCAAAACCATATCTGTTAACATATTTTAGCGCCGTTAATGAGTGTGCCAAGTTTTGTTTGTTTTTAAGCAATCCTAGCACCTCAAAAGCAACTTCCTGTTTCATGGCGAACAATACGTCACCACGGCAACGGCATTTCACGAAAATACAAAACCTTTGCTGTCTGGTATCATGAACGTCTTACCATTGTTGTGACCAAATTTGAGGTGGATGTGGTTAACCTGCTAACAGTAGTACCCCAAAATATGGCGACAGTAACTTCCTGTTGCCACTAGGTGGCGCTATGAGTATGATTGAAAATTAGACTGTAGATGTCTTCAGGCCGGGACGATCATCAAATGTTATTAATTTGGATAAGATCTGACCATCTGGAGTTGAGTTACAGCGGTTTGTTTTTTCATAGCGACTCATCGAAATTCGCCATATCACCACGGTGCCGCCATTTGATGAAAACTCACAATTTTCGAAAGCAAGCATCATCAAGGTCTTAAGGCTTTTCTCACCTAATTTGAGGTAGATCTGATTAATTTCTGAGGCAGGGCACATCAACGTGTACAACATGACATTTCCTGTTACCACTAGGTGGCGCTATGACTGAGAGTCAAAATTTGCATGTGGATGTCATCAGGCCAGGACCCTTATCATACATGTGACATTTAGAGCAGATTGGAAAAGGTATGCCAAAGTTACAGCAACTTCCTGTTTTTTGGCGAAAGGCGCTTTTTCGCCGCCACGCCACGGTCAGGTCGTTCAGTGAAAACTCACCAATTGAATAACTTTTCATCCTTAAGGTCTTAAGATGGTCCTGACCAAATTTCAGGTCAATCTGATGAAATCTGGAGGAGGAGTTCGTTAAAGTACACGGCCTATAAAACGCAAAAAATGGGCAAAATTGCATATTAAATCCAATATGGCTGACTTCCTGTTGAATTTTGGTCATACCTCCAAGAGGCTTTTTTGTGCGGCTCCACATTATACATCTGTCTGCCAAATTTCGTACTTGTAGGTAAAACCGGAGAACGGATATCAAGTTTTCCAATTTTCTAGGGGGCGCTAGCGAGCCATTTTGCAACACCCGAATCCGAGACCCTTAAAATATCAAATTTTTCACCGAGTCTGACAAGTGTGCCAAGTTTAACAACTTTTCCAGCATGGCAAGGGCCTCAAAAACGCGATTCATTTGAGAGAAGAAAAAGAAAAAGAATAATAAACACTACAGTTTCAAGAGGGCCTTCGCTGGCCCGACGTTGTCGGTGCTCGGGCCCTAATAAACCTTACAGTTTCAATAGGGTCCTCGGACCCGACTTCGTCGGTGCTCGGGCCCTAATAATAATTACAGCCGCAAGCGGCAGTTCGCGGGTTTATGCCCTTTTTTCGCTCAACAGCGGAATCACCTGAAATCAAAGCCACGAGCAGCAGTGATCGAATTTTGGGCTTCACAAAGCAAAACATAGTCATTTCACCTGTTTTAATTCTGTATAAAGAAGGAGTGAGACCAATCACACCCTTGTTTCATTATTACACTGTATGCAGCCTTTCTGTAGTTGCACACTCAAAGTCCCGCTAGTCATATTTCTTGGCATTTTGGTGACATTTCAACAGGTCAATTAAAATATCCATCAAGTTTGGTGAAGCTGGGACGAACTCCCATTGATTTTTGGCGAAATTCATAATAGGCCCATGCAAATCTTTGGAGCTGGTGGCGCCTCCTAGTGGTCGATTTGAACGAAACTTTCAGGGAATGTTTCAGGTACTCCTATGAACATATTCTGCCAGTTTCGAGAAGATGGGCCCAACAGTTGTGGAGTTAGCTCTATTGATGTGCCAAGCCACGCCCCTTTAAAGTTCATTGGTCAATATCTTAAAAACGACATGAGATATCAACAAGCTTTTGATAACTTTAGATGATAATGTTCCAGTAATGATCCACAGAATGTTTGGTAGCAATCGGACGTAGAGTTTAGGAGGAGATGTCAAAAATGTGTTTTTCAAACTATTCAACATGGAGGAAAATCTAGGAGGCAAACTTTAGAGGTCCAAGAGGCTTTTTTGTAGAACACATTCAGCAGCACAGGTGTGTTAAGTTTCAAGTCAATCGGACTTATTGTGTGAGGGGGCCGGCCTTGAAAATGTTGTAGCGCCACCTTCAGGCCAATTGGCATCATATTTTCTGTGAAGCATTATGACATAATTTCCAACTATTGTACCAAGTTTCATGTCTCTAGCTCGTTCCAGCTCACAGCAAATTGAACAAAGGCATAATTTAGCATAAAATGCTAAATAGGCCACGCCCACATGCACCGATCAATATGACACTTCAGATCTTGGTTAATAATGGCCCCCAGAGCATGTGTACCAAATTTGATGAAATTCTGTCCACCAGATCTTGAGGTACAAGTTTTTGATAGTTTTGGCGCCCCCAATGGGTCGAGCAGAAAATGCTTTGGTACACCTATTCCCAAACACGCACTGAAGATATCTACCAAGATTTATGATGATTAGACTAATGGTCAATGAATTATGGCTAATTTCCTGATAAGCTCCGCCCAGTGAAAAGTTTGTTGATCATTATCTTCAAAACGCAAAGAGATATCAGAAAGCTTTTGATAACTTTTGATGGGCTTAATCCATTAATGATTTGCAGCAAATTTGGTACCAATAGGACCTACGGTTTAGGAGGAGATGTCAAAAATGTGTTTTTCAAAAAATTCAAAATGGCGGAAAATCTAGTTAGGCGGACTTTAGTGGTCCAAGAGGCTTTTTTGTAGATCACACGGAGCTGGACATGTGTGTAAAATTTCAAGTCAATCGGACTTACGGTGCGAGGGGCGTGGCCTTTCCAAAATCGCGTGTTTGAGCGTTAATTACAGCGCCACCATGTGGCCGATTGATGTCATATTCCTTGAGAAGCATTTGCACATCATTTCCAGTTATTGTGCCAAGTTTCATGTTTTTAGCTCATTCCAGCTCACGGCAAATTGAGCCACGGCATAAGTCAAAGAATAATAATAATAATAATAATAATAATAATAATAATAATAAATTCACACAAAAACAATAGGGTTTAGCCCCTTCGGGGCATAAACCCTAATTACAGCCGCAAGCGGCAGTTCGCGGGTTTATGCCCTTTTTCGCTCAACAGAGGGAAGCACCTGAAATGAAAGCCAGGAGCAGCAGTGATCGAATTTTGGGCTTCACAAAGCAAAACATAGTCATTTCACCTGGTTTAATTCTGTATAAAGAAGGAGAGGACCAATCACACCTTTGTTTCATTATTACAGTGTATGCAGCCTTTCTGTAGTTGCACACTCAAAGTCTTGCCACTCATATTTCTTGGCTTTTTGTGGACGTTTCAACAGGTGAATTAAAAGATCCATCAAGTTTGGTGAAGATGGAAGAACTCCCATTGATTTGTGGTGAAATTCGTGATAGGCGCATGCAAATCTTTGGACCTGGTGGCGGCCCCTAGTGGTCGATTTGAATGAAACTTTCAGGGAATGTTTCAGGTACTCCTATGAAACAATTTTGCCAGTTTCGAGAAGATGGGCTCAACAGTTGTGGAGTTAGCTCTATTGATGTGCCAAGCCACGCCCCTTTAAAGTTCATTGGTCAATATCTTAAATACGACATGAGATATCAACAAGCTTTTGATAACTTTAGATGATCTTGTTCCAGTAATGATCCACAGAATGTTTGGTAGCAATCGGACGTAGAGTTTAGGAGGAGATGTCAAAAATGTGTTTTTCAAACTATTCAACATGGAGGAAAATCTAGGAGGCAGACTTTAGAGGTCCAAGAGGCTTTTTTGTAGAACACATTCAGCAGCACAGGTGTGTTAAGTTTCAAGTCAATCGGACTTATTGTGTGAGGGGGCCGGCCTTGAAAATGTTGTAGCGCCACCATCAGGCCAATTGGGATCATATTTTCTGTGAAGCATTATGACATAATTTCCAACTATGGTACCAAGTTTCATGTCTCTAGCTCGTTCCAGCTCACAGCAAATTGAACAAAGGCATAATTTAGCATAAAATGCTAAATAGGCCACGCCCACATGCACCGATAAATATGACACTTCAGATCTTGGTTAATACTTGTCCCCAGAGCATGTGCACTAAATTTGATGAAATTCTGTCCACCAGATCTTGAGGTACAAGTTTTTGATAGTTTTGGCGCCCCCTATGGGTCGAGCAGAAAATGCTTTGGTACACCTATTCCCAAACACGCACTGAAGATATCTACCAAGATTTATGATGATTGTATTAATGGTCAATGAATTATGGCTAATTTCCTGATAAGCTCCGCCCAGTGAAAAGTTTGTTGATCATTATCTTCAAAACGCAATGAGATATCAGAAAGCTTTTGATAACTTTTGATGGGCTTAATCCAATAATGATTTGCAGCAAATTTGGTACCAATCGGACCTACGGTTTAGGAGGAGATGTCAAAAATGTGTTTTTCAAAAAATTCAAAATGGCGGAAAATCTAGTTAGGCGGACTTTAGTGGTCCAAGAGGCTTTTTTGTAGATCACACGGAGCTGGACATGTGTGTCAAATTTCAAGTCAATCGGACTTACGGTGCGAGGGGCGTGGCCTTTCCAAAATCGCGTGTTTGAGCGTTAATTACAGCGCCACCATGTGGCCGATTGATGTCATATTCCTTGAGAAGCATTTGCACATCATTTCCAGTTATTGTGCCAAGTTTCATGTTTTTAGCTCATTCCAGCTCACGGCAAATTGAGCCACGGCATAAGTCAAATAATAATAATAATAATAATTACAGCCGCAAGCGGCAGTTCGCGGGTTTATGCCGTTTTTCGCTCAACAGCGGAAGCACCTGAAATCAAAGCCACGAGCAGCAGTGATCGAATTTTGGGCTTCACAAAGCAAAACATAGTCATTTCACCTGTTTTAATTCTGTATAAAGAAGGAGTGAGACCAATCACACCCTTGTTTCATTATTACAGTGTATGCAGCCTTTCTGTAGTTGCACACTCAAAGTCCCGCCAGTCATATTTCTTGGCATTTTGGTGACATTTCAACAGGTCAATTAAAATATCCATCAAGTTCGGTGAAGCTGGGACGAACTCCCATTGATTTTTGGCGAAATTCATAATAGGCCCATGCAAATCTTTGGAGCTGGTGGCGCCTCCTAGTGGTCGATTTGAACGAAACTTTCAGGGAATGTTTCAGGTACTCCTATGAACATATTCTGCCAGTTTCGAGAAGATGGGCCCAACAGTTGTGGAGTTAGCTCTATTGATGTGCCAAGCCACGCCCCTTTAAAGTTCATTGGTCAATATCTTAAAAACGACATGAGATATCAACAAGCTTTTGATAACTTTAGATGAACTTGTTCCAGTAATGATCCACAGAATGTTTGGTAGCAATCGGACGTAGAGTTTAGGAGGAGATGTCAAAAATGTGTTTTTCAAACTATTCAACATGGCGGAAAATCTAGTAGGCAGACTTTAGAGGTCCAAGAGGCTTTTTTGTAGAACACATTCAGCAGCACAGGTTTGTCAAGTTTCAAGTCAATCGGACTTATTGTGTGAGGGGGCCGGCCTTGGAAATGTTGTAGCGCCACCATCAGGCCAATTTGGATCATATTTTCTGTGAAGCATTATGACATAATTTCCAACTAAGGTACCAAGTTTCATGTCTCTAGCTCGTTCCAGCTCACAGCAAATTGAACAAAGGCATAATTTAGCATAAAATGCTAAATAGGCCACGCCCACTTGCACCGATCAATATGACACTTCAGATCTTAGTTAATACTGGCCCCCAGAGCATGTGTACTAAATTTGATAAAATTCTGTCCACCAGATCTTGAGGTACAAGTTTTTGATAGTTTTGGCGCCCCCAATGGGTTGAGCAGAAAATGCTTTGGTACACCTATTCCCAAACACGCACTGAAGATATCTACCAAGATTTATGATGATTAGACTAATAGTTAATGAATTATGGCTAATTTCCTGATAAGCTCCGCCCAGTGAAAAGTTTGTTGATCATTATCTTCAAAACGCAATGAGATATCAGAAAGTTTTTGATAACTTTTGATGGGCTTAATCCAATAATGATTTGCAGCAAATTTGGTACCAATCGGACCTACGGTTTAGGAGGAGATGTCAAAAATGTGTTTTTCAAAAAATTCAAAATGGCGGAAAATCTAGTTAGGCGGACTTTAGTGGTCCAAGAGGCTTTTTTGTAGATCACACGGAGCTGGACATGTGTGTCAAATTTCAAGTCAATCGGACTTACGGTGCGAGGGGCGTGGCCTTTCCAAAATCGCGTGTTTGAGCGTTAATTACAGCGCCACCATGTGGCCGATTGATGTCATATTCCTTGAGAAGCATTTGCACATCATTTCCAGTTATTGTGCCAAGTTTCATGTTTTTAGCTCATTCCAGCTCACGGCAAATTGAGCCACGGCATAAGTCAAATAATAATAATAATAATAATAATAATAATAAATTCACACAAACTCAATAGGGTTTAGCCCCTTCGGGGCATAAACCCTAATAATTAAAGCTGCAAGCAGCGATGAACGGGCCCGAGCACCTCTACGCGCGTCTGGGGTACGGGCGGGACGTCAACCGACGCGGCCGGGCACAATGAAACCGGAACTCTGACGGGCACAATGACGTAGATCACACAATGTAAATTTCATGTGAATCGGATGATGTTTGTCACGTAACGCTGACTTCCTGTTGCCAGTAGGTGGCGCTATGACTATGAGTCAATATTGCCATGTAGATGTCCTCAGATCTGGACTGCTATGTGGTAGGTCAAGTTTGGGGCAGATTGGACCAAATACAGTCGAGTTACAACATTTTGTCTTTCAATGGCGAGTCATGCAAATTCTCCGCCACGCCACGTCAACGTCGTTTCAAAAAACCTCACGATTTGAATAACTTTTCATCACAAAGGTCTTCAGATTGTACTGACCAAATCTGAAGTTGATCGGGTTAAGTCTGTAGGAGGAGTTCGTTAAAGTACAAAGCCTGGAAATGGCCAAAAATATACAAAAAATTCACACAAAAATCAAGATGACCGACTTCCTGTTGGGTTTAGAGCATGGCACCAAGAGACTTTTTTTTAAGTCTATGGATGATACATGTGCCTACCAAATCTCAAACATCTAGGTCAAACGTACCGCGAGGGCTGCTTTGTTGAAGTTTTGTAGGGGGCGCTATTGAGCCCCCTTGCCACACACAAGCACAAAAACCATATCTATTAACATATTTTAGCACCGTTAATGAGTGTGCCAAGTTTCGTTTGTTTTAAAGCAATCCTAGCACCTCAAAAACAACTTCCTTTTTGATGGCGAACAATACGTCGCCACGGCAACGGCATTTCACGAAAATTCAAAACCTTCGCTGTCTGGCATCATGAAGGTCTTACCATTGTTGTGAACAAATTTGAGGTGGATATGGTTAACCTGCTAAGAGTAGTACACCAAAATATCACGACAGTTATGTCCTGTTGTCAACAGGTGGCGCTATGAGTATGATTGAAAATTAGACTGTAGATGTCTTCAGGCCAGGACTCTCATCAAATGTTATTAATTTTGATAAGATCTGACCATCTGGAGTCGAGTTACAGCGGTTTGTTTGTTCATGGCGTCTCATCGAAATTCGCCATACCACCACGGCGCCACCATTGGATGAAAACTCACAGTTTTCGAAAGGAAGTATCATCAAGGTCTTAAGGCTTTTTTCACCTAGTTTGAGATAGATGTGATTAATTTCTGAGGCAGAGGACATCAACGTGTACAACATGAGATTTCCTGTTACCAATAGGTGGCGCTATGACTGCAAGCCAAAATTTGCATGTGGATGTCATCAGGCCAGGACCCTTATCACACATGAGAAATTTAGAGCATATTGGAAAATGTATGCCAAAGTTACAACAACTTCCTGTTTTTTGGCGAAAGGCGCTTTTTCGCCGCCACGCCACGGTCAGGTCGTTCAGTGAAAACTCACCATTTGAATAACTTTTCATCCTCAAGGTCTTAAGATGGTCCTGACCAAATATAAAGTCGATCGGATTAAATTTGTAGGAGGAGTTCGTTAAAGTACGCGACCTATAAAACGCCAAAAATGGGCGAAAATCGCATATTATATTCAAAATGGCTGACTTCCTGTTGAGTTTTGGGCATACCTCCCAGAGGCTTTTATGTGCGTCTCCACATGATACATCTGTCTGCGAAATTTCATACTTGTAGGAAAAACTGGAGAACGGATATCAGATTTTCCAATTTTCTAGGGGGCGCTAGAGAGCCATTTTGCAAAATCCGAATCCGAGACCCTTAAAATATCAAAATTTTCACCGCGTCTGATAAGTCTGCCAAGTTTAACAACTTTTTGAGCATGGCAAAGGCCTCAAAAAGGCGATTCATTTGCCTGAAAAATAAAAAGAATAAACGCTACAGTTTCAATAGGGTCCTCGGACCCGACTTCGTCGGTGCTCGGGCCCTAATAATAATAATAAATTCACACAAACTCAATAGGGTTTAGCCCCTTCGGGGCATAAACCCTAATAATAATAATAATAAATTCACACAAACTCAATAGGGTTTAGCCCCTTCGGGGCATAAACCCTAATAATAAATTCACACAAACTCAATAGGGTTTAGCCCCTTCGGGGCATAAACCCTAATAAACCGGCACAAACTCAATAGGGTTTAGCCCCTTCGGGGCATAAACCCTAATAAAGAATGTAGAATAACATAGGTTTTGCTTCCAGGTTTTGCTTCCAGCATTCACACCAATAAAGAATGTAGAATAACATATGTTGTGAATGCTTCCAGCATTCACAACAACTAGAAAACAATTTCTGAAGAAATTGCGGTGTGAATGCCGGTTGCTGAAGATCTGACGCTACGCTGTAATGCCGGCTTGAATGTTGTGAGAAGAAGGTGAAGTAGTAGGAATAGTTGGAAAAGTGGGAAAGGATTTAATTTGTATGAATTTCATTGAAAAGATGAATAATACCAATAGTGTTTGAAAGATGTGGAATATTTTAAGGATTTTGAATATCTAACGCTACACTGCATTGCTGATTTTAATCTGTATGAAGAAGAAGAAGTAATAGTTGAAAACGTGGGACTGAGGTTAATTTGTATGAACATCATTTAAAAGAAGAATAATACCAATAGAGTATAAAAGATGTGGAATATTTTAAGGCTTTTGAATAGCTGACGCTACACTGCATTGCTGAATTTAAAAGTTTAATAATACCAATAATGCATGAAAGATGTTGAAAATTGCAATGTTTCAATGGAGTTTGTAGTTACAGTTTGAAAAAGTAAGCAAGACTTAATGCTTGAAAAAGTATTAAAATGTCTAAGTCCTGTATGTCTCACCCTACTGTATTTTGCATTTGTCTTCCTCCTCTTCCTTTTTGTTCATCTTCCTCCGTCTTCGTACTCCTCAAAATGGACGGCTCCGACTCACTGCTGTGCAGCAGCTATATTTTGGCTACTTTTTAAATATGTCTAGAGCAGTCTTAGCCAGTCTGCAGTAGGAAATCCAAGCGCTCAAATCATGGACCTTTAAGCATTAACTAATTTTACAAATTCACACACACACATATATATAGATATTCAGTCTCAACTGCTCCAACAAAACTACTTTTATTATTCAAACTATTATTACCAGAACTGGATCCCAGTCAAGATAGATCAGACATGTTGTTATATTGAGTAAAATGTCTTTATTATAATTTTACACAAGAGCATAGGTAAAGCTTAAAATAGAAACAGATGATCTGATCTTATTTGGAGCACCATGCATCATCAGCCTTCGACCCTCAAAGCATATCAGGAAAAACTCCACGAAAACTATTATTAGGGAAAAAAAAGGAGAAACCTGAAGGTAGGCAAATGTCTAAGAGGGATCTCCTACCAGGACGGCTGAGCATGCAGTAGTTGAACTCTCCGTGGTGCTGAAGACTCTGTCAAAGTGGCATTTGCTGTAAACAAAGATGATAGATGTCATAATAGAGCAAAACAACATTGGAAAATATGAAGCAAATAATCACTAACAGATGTTTTTGAAAATCCACATACAATTTGTAATTCGTTAACAAGATATTTTATTGGTCTTTTGCCTGTATATAATAGAAATCTATGACACACAGACAGCAAATGCAGGGAGAGAAGAGGATGACATAAAGCAAAGGTCCCTAGCTGGAGATATGGTATGTGTCTTCCTCATCCTCCACCATATATAAATGACATGGAACTTTCTCTTACGCTGATTCTGCACATTAACATACCACTACCTTTTGCACTACCCTGATTCTCACTAAACCAAATTCTCTCTAGGTATACTGTATATGTACAGTATATAAGGAGTTGTATACAAGTAAATGTATATATTGTTGTATTTCATTTAATTCTATTCTAATTTCAATATATGTGTATATTGTTGTTTGTGTGTGTGTGTGTGTGTTTGTGTGTGTGTGTGTGTGTGTGTGTGTGTGTGTGTGTAGCATGATGGGGGATCCAGTTCAACTTAGATTTCATTGTGCAACCCTGTGTTGTAAAATGACAAAGAAATGAACACTCCAAATCCAGGTTATAATATAACATGAACATTATGCACAGTATCCCTGTAACTGTCTGCAATTAGGGTACTTACAGTTAGTTTGAGTCCAGCTGAAGAGGAGCACTGAATGCTCAGAAAAGGGTCACGTAGCTGCACTGCCTCTGATGCCTCTGGTCCTCGGTCCATGTGGTTCTGGTTGGTTCTGCTTCTGTGATGTGATGAGAGAAAATTATAACACCAATGATGCAGATGGCAAACACAAACATCCCCCAGTTGTTTGTTGTCTGGAAATAAATGTTTGAAGGAGTTATGTTTTACAACTAAACATAGGCGCAGTTTGAACTTTAAGGTTAGGGGTTCACAAAAGAAATTTAGAGGAAATGTGTTATGTACAACAGAGGCTTTGTTTACACAAAAACTAATAATCACGTACCAGCAGGTGCATTTTTATATGCCGACTAATATGCCCAATGAGTGAAGGGAATATAGCAAGAATTGCCATAGAAACCAAACTCACACTAACCGCAAAACCCGACAGTAAACCAGAAATGAGCCTTAAGGCTGTTGATAGACCTACAGTAGGCTGGTGTCTAATAGCATACTGTATATGTTAAACACAGAGAGGTCTAGTGTATTGGGATGCTTTGTGTACATATTACTCTTACGTGAATGCGATGGGAGTGAGCAAGAGTGACAAAATCAGTTTGAATGCATTGTTTTCTATTGGAATGTCCTAACTGGCCGCGAACGACGTGTTGCGCAGTGTGATGTTTGGAGCCGAACTTTGGTCGGATGCTGTTTTTATTTTTTCCTGTCGCTCATGTTGAAAGTGCTGCAATGGACGAGGAACAGATGATTTGTGAAGTTGAAATGAGGAGATATGTATATGATACCTCCTCATTTCACAACAAAAATCTAAATAATGTGGCGGCTGGCCGGAGGGAGATCGCCTGAAAGTTTCCTACTAGCTGTTGGCTACATAGTAGCCAGTCATTTCATATCACAATATAAAAAGTGTAACACTATTTTCTGTTTAAAAACTAGGTAACAAAAGTAGGAAGATGGTGAGTATCACCCATCTTTTAAATGGTTATGTCTCCAGCTTCAGTCTGATCTTGAGCACACAGCTCAACATGGTTTGTTTACATGGCATAACAGAAATTCACATTTAACGGATTCAGTGTGGACAGTGTTATTGTAAGTAGGCCGAAATAAAAAGACCAAAAAAAGTTATGTTGTTGGTTTCTTATTCTGTAAATAACAATGCACAACAAGGTCGATATTATTCATCATTACATTAATTATTAGTTCTGTGTTATTATAAAAGATATAGATAATATATTTTGGCTACGGCCACTAGGGGGTTCAGTGAGCCCCCTGAACCAAAGCAAACTGTGCCTGTGCAACTAAAGTGGTATTCTGTTGAAGACAGAAAAAAACACACCAGGTACAGGTCCATAGATTTGTAAAGTGTAATTGTAGGAGAGAGGAGGTGAAAGCTCACAGCTATTTGCCACAGCCATCGTAGTTCATGATGGCTTTCACTGATACATGTCTTCACTTGCAGTGAATAAAAGAATAAATAAAAATAAATGAGGTCTTGGAGCAGCATCAGGTTCAATGTGTGACGATGCAGATTGGGCCAATAAACAATCCTTATGGCATTAGTATGCTAAATAAGCTATATAAAGCGTATCATATGGGTAACCATTTTCTCAAGCTACAGCCCACTGTTTTGGGCTATGTGATGACTCTGTAGTGTACAGTTCAGGTTGTTAGTAGGATAGGATCACATGGTGCAGTGAGGGAGCTGTGTCCTGCTGCTTCCCTTTCAAAATAAAGAACACAAACGTCACTAGGCAGCGGCACCTGCTCACTGTCTGAAAGTACTTAACTGTTGTCTTCCACTTCTCCCACTGTCCACCTCCAACACAACAATTAGAGGTGATTTCTTTGTGTTCACTGCTCACAACCTATGGGAAGCAAAAATGAAAACATTCACTGATTCACTGGTTGTAATAATTCAGTACCTTGTTCGCCTTGGGAGAAAATTATTGTCACTTTTACACGGCTGTGTTGAATACTCGATTCTGATTGGTCAATCACGGCGTTCTGCTGTCTGTAATTTCTGTATTACAGACCGTTGCTATGTATAACAGACCGTTGCTATGTATTACAGACCGTTGCTATGGGCGCAGCTCTGATGTCGGACTCTGGCGGATCATTTTTGCGTCAAAATATGTATTTCTTCAGTAAGTAGCTGTGTAATAAGCAGGATAATGTACAGCTAGCGGGTCATTGTTGTGAAAGAATCCCCTTCAGGGCGATGAGAGACCCCACCGCTGCACCCCGACGCGCAGCAGAGCGGTCTCTCATCACCTTGAAGGGGATTCTTTCACAACAATGGCCCGCTAGCTGTACATTATCCCTTACTTATTTTCTCGGCTAAGAGAAATGTTTAAAAAGCGTAAGACAGCTTTTGAGGAGTTTTACTTTTTGATTATGACAATACATATTAGGAGGCATTTACACAGGTGGAAGAATGCAAAAGCATAAACAGTTTCCAATTTGTTAGGCACACCTAATAAAAGTAATACATTCAAACCCAACAATCCTGGTATAAAACCTACTTTCATTAAGGTTATACTGTTCAGTTTTTTAAAGTTATTTAAAGAGGTGTTGATTAAACTATATGGTGATTTTGGAGGTTTAAAGTTAATGAATTAATCTGTGAGATCCTGTCTACTACGGACAGGAAGGTTTTATTCTGAAAAGTGTATGGTCTGCACGCGAATGGCCCGCGAAACACACTTTGTTTGATACTTTGATGAAAAAACATCAAAGCATCAACCATTCCAAGAAAAAGCAAGGTAGGTGACTGACATAACACCGGCGTTTAACAAAAGTTAGAGTAATATTTAATGATAATAATGATAATTTAATAATATAAAAACCCGTTAAGTATACTAAAAATAAAAAGTTAACTTGTTAAAACTATGAAAAAGTAAATTTCGCGAATTAAATGTTACTGTATTTCCCAAGAACATCGTTAAAACATCAAAGAAATGTAACCGCCGTTAGCTTCGTAGTGTTGTCAGCTAGGAGTTAGCTTAACATAAATTAAGGTCACAGACGTAAAACTGTTCACTGTGTAACGTTACCCAAATCACTTTAATACTTTTTCCCAGTTTGTATAGAAATACATGAATAATGTTACTGTTTATTTTTGTTGAAACAAAACCCTTCTCTCCAGCGGATAACAGCCATAATGAGGTCAATGTAGCAAATAACAGTTGCTACACTGTAACGTATATGTCCGTCGAGTCGGTTTGTTTTTCAGCTAACTTGTACTAAGTATTGACATAACGTTAGAGCAAGTTAGGTACCTTAGTGGTTTAGCTACTTTATAAACGTTAACGTTAGTCGCTGACGCTAGCTGAGTTCATGTTAACTGCATCTGACAGCACGGACTGCCCCGACTGTCATACAGTATACGCTCACATAATTTAACGTAACGTAAAGGTTTCCTAAACCGGACTACGCTCGCCGATATTGGCCTAAACCGAACGCATCAGGTATGACGCATTTTCCGGTCTTTTCGCGGTCATTTCCTCCGGAGATCGCAACTGAAATGTAAGTAGAATCAATTTACACATATCCAAGTATCTACGTGTCAAATTTCATTAATATGTATGGATGTTTACATGTCGAATTACTACAGGAAAGTGACTTTGATGAGAGAAAGCAGTAAGAACACTTTAGTTGCGCTCGGGCGACAATCTTTCCCCCTGAAAAGTGTATCGGTATTTTCACTGTACAGCTAATATGAGTTAGCATATGAGTGCATTTCGTAGCTAGCTTTACCCTGCTTTGTCTAGCCAATGAAAATAGAGGATCATGTGTGACATAATCTGTAGTCGAGTGAAGAGCGGCAGAAATGTTTGATGTCTGAAAAAAAGTTGTGGCCGCGGGAAAGACGAACAAAGGATCAAGTAGTGTTAGCAAAGGCAGGCAGCTGTTTTGTTTGTGTGTTTAGCTCTGAAACATGGCAGCAGACATAAATAAAGTAAAATGTTTTTTCTTGTTCATAAGTCAGGCTACATCATGTATATCTATGCATAATGATCCAATAAATAATGCAAATAATGTTGGTGTATGTGTGTGTGTGTGTGTGTGTGTGTATGTGTGTGTTTGTGTGTGAGAGAGAGAGAGAGAGAGAGAGAGACTGTTGTGTTGAAAGCCACTTGTGGCTCTTATGATTGGAGATATAGGTTATAGATTAATATTCTGCTAGATTTTATATATATATATATATATATATATAGTTAACCAAAATCTAATGTTTTTGCTTTTCAACTTTCTCTCTTGTATGGTTTATGTTCCTGGCTGAAAAGATAGAGAACAGAGACAGAGAGAAGGAAGAGGGTAAGAAGAAGGAAACAAATAGCAAAAAGCAGGAAAGAGAGAGCAGAGAGCAGAAAAAATAGAGCAAAAAGCAGGATTGAGAAAGCAAGAATCAGGAAAGAGAGCAAGAAGCAGGAAAGAGAGAGCAAGAAGCAGAAAAGAGAAAGCAAGAAGCAGGAAAGAGAAAGCAAGAAGCAGGAAAGACAGAGCAAGAAGCAGGAAAGAGATTTAAAGTAAGAAAAGGTAGGTAACATGTGTGTCTGTGTGGGAGAGAGTTTTTTAATTTCCTTTACAGGAGCATCAAGAAAAGAAAAGATGGAAATAGAAATTGTATTGCTACTGTGGCTTAAGGTAAATATATTTGTCTATGCCTGTGGTAAATATGCATGTCTAAATGTGGTAATGTGGCAGTTTATAGAATTTATCAACCTTATTCAAGACATGAAATGTGCCTTTAAACCTAATTTTGAATTTTATATCGGACTGTGTAAAAAATGAATGTGCATTGCAGATGCCCAACATCCAGCAGATCAGGAAGAGGGAGAGGAAGACGAAGAAGTGGACCCAGGAGGCCATGGAACAGGCCCGCCAGGAGGTGGAAGCAGGCAGGCTCAGTCTACGGCAGGCAGCCCAGCAGTTTGGGGTCCCGAAGTCCAGCCTGAGTGACCGAGTCAGTGGAAGGGTGGCCTCTGACTGTGTCCAAGGTCAGAGGCCTCTCATCACCCCTGCAGACGAATATTCCCTGGTAGAGTACTTATTGTATTCTGCCAGTCACGGGTTTCCACTGACAAAGCCTCAGGTCCTGGCCCACGCTCTGGCCATCTACAACCTCCGCCACCAGGACGCACAAAGGACCGTGCTTGGCCAGACGTGGTGAATAAACTTCAGGGAGCGGCACCACCATCGCCTTACTGCCCGGACCCCAGACATAATCGACCGTGGGAGGGCATCCTGTGCCAAGAGGGGGGCCATCGAGGAGTACTTCAGGCTCCTCACCACCACCCTGGAGGAGCACGGGTTGAGGGAGAAACCCCGTCAGATTTACAACTGCGACGAGACGGGGTTTCAGCTGGACTCGGCGAGGAGACAAGTCATCGTGCCCCGGGGGACCAAACATGCCTATAGGCAGGCCCAGGGAACCAGGGACCACATCACCGTCCTGGCCTGCCTCAACGCGGCTGGGGAGGATATCCCCCCTTTTGTCATCTATAAGGGGGGATATCCAGGGGGCCCTTATAACAGGGTAGGGGTTCCCGATGCCCTCTACGGGAAGTCGCCAGCAGGGTATATAGACAGTGAGCTGTTCAGGAAGTGGTTTGTCGGGCACTTCCTGAAGTTCGCCGCGCAGGAGCGCCCGCTGCTGCTCGTCTTGGACGGACATCGCTCACACCTGGATCCAGAGCTGGTCCGGGCGGCACAGAGGGAGGGGGTCATCCTCTTGTGCCTGCCACTCCATACATCTCACATCCTTCAGCCTCTGGATGTGAGTTTCTTCGGACCCTTGAAGGCAGATTTCTCTGCTGTTGCAGGAGA
This sequence comes from Sebastolobus alascanus, assembly GCA_916701645.2. Classification (NCBI taxonomy): domain Eukaryota; kingdom Metazoa; phylum Chordata; class Actinopteri; order Perciformes; family Sebastidae; genus Sebastolobus; species Sebastolobus alascanus. Next base: position 7,400 of record CAKAOJ020000842.1, on the reverse strand, counting down.
TCTGTCGGCAGTGAGCCACTCCTTCTTGGTTTCCAAGAAGGAGTTTTCAAGGGTCCTAAGAGACTCCTACCAGAGGGTGAAGGATCGGAGAATGGTGGTGGCTGGGTTCAGGAGGTGTGGCCTCTCCCCTCTGGACCCAATGGCCATTGACTGGTCACGGGTCATGCCGTCCGGGCCGCGGCGTGGGACCTCCTCCTCACCACCTCCGCCAACCTCATCGGCATCTTCCTGGGCTGGGCCTGATGTTACCCACCCCTCCCAACATCCCCTATCCCCAGTTGCCCCTGTCCTGACCCCCCAGCCCCAGAGACGACCACCCCCTATCCCCAATCCCAAAAACCCACCTCCACCTGCCCCTCCTCCTCCCAATCCCTACCTCACCCATCCCCTGGTAACATCAGGCCGAATAACAGTAGACCTGGCCCACCTCCTGGCCGAAATAAATTATAACCGTAACACGGGAAAGGTCAGGAGGAACACCACCAAGGCCAGGATACTGACGGCTCAGGAGATGTCCGACGTCATCGAGGAGGCGGAGGATCGTGGTGCAAGGCGGGAGGCCCAAGCTCTGCCCAGAAGAGAGCAGCAGCGGGCCGAACACACTAGCCCGGCAGCCACTTCCTCTACCCTGCCTGGCGGCTCCCGCCCCAGCCGCAGAAGAATAGTGCCCCTCGGGGCTGCTCCAGCCACCAGCTCCGGCCTTTCCACCGCCGGTCCCTCAGCCCCCTCTGCCCCCTCTTGTGCCTCCCACGGTCCCCGGCTGCCTGCCACCACCAACACACCATCACCAGCGAGCCTGCCTGCTGAGGGACATCACCACCTTCCCCCATCTCCTGGTCAGCAAGTCTCTGGTAAAGCATACCTATTTTAGATTTGAATTAATGTAAATATCAAAATGTATTTTCTATTGTGATGCATAGACATTATTAGGAGTATGTATTTTAATGTTGTAATAATAAAATATGATTATTCTTTTAGAGCCTTCAACATCGGCGACCTCAGGATTTGGCCTCCGAGGGTCCCAAGCTCCTTCCTCTCCCTCCCACTGTAAATGCTTTATATAATCTGTAAAACAGAAAGCAACATCTTAACATGTTGGTGACATTAGCCATGATGCAGAGTAAGCAAAACATGTAAGGCTTTGTCTCTTATTTATACAGCCTCTCAAGACCGGACCAGACCCTCGTCATCCAGCTCCTCGTCCTCGCCTGCTGGACCCATGACATCCACCGGCAGTTTTCTTAATGTTAACAGTCTTTGCATGCCAGCCCATGAGATCAGACAATTTTCTTACATCTATATATTTTTTTTTCTGTGAGTAGGTCACACCACCGAAGAGATGGAGCAGACGGTTTGGTGGTGTGGCCGGTGCAGGGAACCTGACCCTCCGGAGGGTTCGGAGGGATTGGTGTCGTGGGTCCATTGTGACAGCGGCCACACGTGGTTTCACACCGTGTGTGTGGTCTGGGACGAGGAGCTGGATGATGATGATTATTTTAAATGTAATGTGTGTCCAGATATTTTATTTATTTATTTTAATTTTTTTTTACATGTTTTATCTTATTTTTGTCTTTTGTGTTTCTTTTAAATAAATTTGTTTCATCCTCTTTTCAATCATTTGCTCTAGTCATTTGTCTTTTGATTAAAAACGATGCACCATTTCAATCATGAATACTTTGTGTTTGTAGTTCTACTATAACTCTTACTCTGCACTTTGTGTAATGATAGTAATTGTTCTATACACTTATTTGTGCATAATTGCTAAATTTCATGCATCAGTTGGTATTTTGCAAGTGATTGAAATGAGAATAGAGTTTAACAAAACATCCAGCAGGTGGTGGTATACACTCAAAATGTAAATTAAGGAGCTTATAGTGCATGATTTGGAGGTGTTGAAGCGTGATATCTTATTGTGAAGGAACGGAAATACGGTACCGGATGTGTTGACAGTATTGATGTTACATTGGGAGACACAAGAACAGCGTAATAACCCGGAAAAGCCAGCAGCACCCAGTGTTTACAGCAAGAAAATATGGCTGTCCGGTTTAGGCCAACGGTGGCGCACGGCTAATTCACCGGCGTTAGCATCGTTTTGCCGACTCTGGTAGAGACAAAGCTAAAGTAAATGATTAATACGATATGCAGATAGAAAGGTAAGGAGGTAGACTTTAGTTTTACACCATTAAATTAACTGAAAACATCACACGATCATTTATATTAGTAGTTAAAGTGGGATTTTAGTAGAATGTTAGCAAAAAACTGTCTGGTTTAGGACACAATTCCGTTAGCTAATATAAACACAGCCCGTTAGTGGGCTTCACGGCAGATGTTAACGTGACATCACCTAGCTTACCTTTCCAGCTTCTCGGCTCCGAACCGTAGTTGGGAGTTTTCCTGGACTTGTCCAAATAACTTTAGTTAGCCTGGCTCGGAGTTGGTAACATACTTATCGAGTCAATTCTGCGGTGACGGCACTTTTATTCAGAAGTACGGACGTAATACAAATCAGCGTCAACATATAAATGCACCTCCTCTCTGTAACACTGCACGGTAACACTTGTTATCCTTCACTGTGGCTGCGGCCAACTTACGCACACTACCTTTCTCGTCTCTGTCCATCACAACAACACAGACCAGCACCTCCGCTCGATACGTCACACACAGGTTACCCACAAGGCCACACCTTAAAGAGACAGGGCTTGTCTCGTAACACGTGTAACACGAGCCTAGCCGGTACAGTTACGCTAAGCTTCATAAACATCAACGCACCTTACTCTGTGGTAATGATAACGGTGAAGTTAATCTACCATTAACTGTATAAATAAAAAAAGAAGTGTACAGTCACCTGCACATCTTACCTGCATCCTCAGGTTTCTTTACCTCTTCAACAAGCCTCTGCTTGCACACAACATATGATCCGTGCAGCCAGCTGCATCAGTAGTAGGTAGTACGCATGTGCACCTCTCAACAGAGCTGCTACAGAGGCGAGCCGGCTCACTCCGTACCTACTTCCATTATCTGCTCCGGTGATAAAGCGTTTAATTAGGGCCCGAGCACCGACAACGTCGGGCCAGCGAAGGCCCTATTGAAACTGAAAGGATTCTTATTAGGGCCCGAGCACCGACGAAGTCGGGTCCGAGGACCCTATTGAAACTGTAATGTTTATTATTATTATTATTAGGGCCCGAGCACCGACAACGTCGGGCCAGCGAAGGCCCTATTGAAACTGAAAGGATTCTTATTAGGGCCCGAGCACCGACGAAGTCGGGTCCGAGGACCCTATTGAAACTGAAGGGATTATTATTTTTCTTTTTCTCCTCCCAAATGAATCGCCTTTTTGAGGACCTTAACATGCTGGAAAAGTTGTTAAACTTGGCACATTTGTCAGACGCGGTGAAAAATTTGATATTTTATGGGTCTCAGATTCGGGTTTTGCAAAATGGCTCTCTAGCGCCCCCTGGAAAATTGAAAAAGTTGATATCCGTTCTCCGGTTTTACCTACAAGTATGAAATTTGGCAGACAGATGTAGCATGTGGAGACGCACAAAAAAGCCTCTGGGAGGTATGCCCAAAATTCAACAGGAGGTCAGCCATTTTGAATATAATATGCGATTTTCGCCCATTTTTGGCGTTTTATAGGTCGCGTACTTTAACGAACTCCTCCTACAATTTTTTTCAGAGCGACTTGAAATTTGGTCAGGACCATCTTAAGACCTTAAGGATGAAAAGTTATTCAAATGGTGAGTTTTCACTGAACGACCTGACCGTGGCGTGGCGGCGAAAAAGCGCCTTTCGCCAAAAAACAGGAAGTTGTTGTAACTTTGGCATAAATTTTCCAATCTGCTCTAAATTTCTCATGTGTGATAAGGGTCCTGGCCTGATGACATCCACATGCAAATTTTGGCTTGCAGTCATAGCGCCACCTATTGGTAACAGGAAATCTCATGTTGTACACGTTGATGTCCTCTGCCTCAGAAATTAATCACATCTATCTCAAACTAGGTGAGAAAAGCCTTAAGACCTTGATGATGCTTCCTTTCGAAAACTGTGAGTTTTCATCGAATGGCGGCGCCGTGGTGGTATGGCGAATTTCGATGAGACGCCATGAACAAACAAACCGCTGTAACTCGACTCCAGATGGTCAGATCTTATCAAAATTAATAACATTTGATGAGCGTCCTGGCCTGAAGACATCTACAGTCTAATTTTCAATCATACTCATAGCGCCACCTGTTGGCAACAGGACATAACTGTCGTGATATTTTGGTGTACTACTCTTAGCAGATTAACCAGATCCACCTCAAATTTGTTCACAACAATGGTAAGACTTTCATGATGCCAGACAGCGAAGGTTTTGAATTTTCGTGAAATGCCGTTGCCGTGGCAACGTATTGTTCGCCATCAAAAAGGAAGTTGTTTTTGAGGTGCTAGGATTGCTTTAAAACAAACGGAACTTGGCACACTCATTAACGGTGCTAAAATATGTTAATAGATATGGTTTTTGTGCTTGTGTGTGGCAAGGGGGCTCAATAGCGCCCCCTACAAAACTTCAACAAAGCAGCCCTCGCGGTACGTTTGACCTAGATGTTTGAGATTTGGTAGGCACATGTATCATCCGTAGACTTAAAAAAAAGTCTCTTGGTGCCATGCTCTAAACCCAACAGGAAGTCGGCCATCTTGATTTTTGTTTGAATTCTTCGTATATTTTTGGCCATTTCCAGGCTTTGTACTTTAACGAACTCCTCCTACAGACTTAACCCGATCAACTTCAGATTTGGTCAGTACAATCTGAAGACCTTTGTGATGAAAAGTTATTCAAATGGTGAGTTTTCACTGAACGACCTGACCGTGGCGTGGCGGCCATTTTGGGCCATTCGCCATGAAACAGGAAGTTGTTGTAACAAATCTGTACATAATCCGATCTGCCCCAAATTTCTCAGGCATGATGAGGGTTCAGTCCTGAAGACATATACATGTCCATATTGACTCATGGCCACGCCCCAATACGTTAGCCACGCCCCCTTTCATAACTCATGAACCGTTTGTCGTAGAATCTCGTGGGTGGTCTCATATCACTCAGCAGAGAGTTCATGTTTCATTGGTGAAGGTTCTCCCCGCCCCCTACACACAAGCCCCGCCCCCTTGACTAACTAATGAAGCGTTTGTCGTAGACTCTTGTGAGAGGTGTCATACCACTCAGCAGAGAGTGCCTGATAAGTTGGTGAAGGTGATCCCTGCCCCCTACACATTAGCCCCGCCCCCTTTCATAACTCCGTTTGTCGTAGAGTCTTGTGGCAGACGTCGTTGCTCTCGTCAGAGTTCCGGTTTCATTGTGCCCGGCCGCGTCAGTCGGCGTCCCGCCAGTACCCCCGACGCGCGGAGAGGTGCTCGGGCCCGTTCATCGCTGCTTGCAGCTTTAATTCTTATTCTTTTTAATTTTCTCTCAAATGAATTGCCTTTTTGAGGCCCTTGCCATGCTGGAAAAGTTGTGAAACTTGGCACACTTATCAGAAGCGGTGAAAAATTTGATATTTTGAGGGTCTCAGATTCGGATTTTGCAAAATGGCTCTCTAGCGCCCCCTAGAAAATTGGAAAAATTGATATCCGTTCTCCGGTTTTACCTACAAGTATGAAATTTGGCAGACAGATGTATCATGTGGAGACGCACAAAAAAGCCTCTGGGAGGTATGCCCAAAATTCAACAGGAAGTCAGCCATTTTGAATATAATATACGATTTTCGCCCATTTTTTGCGTTTTATAGGCCGTGTACTTTAACGAACTCCTCCGACAGATTTCATCGGATCGACTTGTAATTTGGTCAGGACCATCTTAAGACCTTAAGGATGAAAAGTTATCAAAATGGTGAGTTTTCACTAAACGACCTGACCGTGGCGTGGCGGCCATTTTGGGCCATTCGCCATGAAACAGGAAGTTGTTGTAACTACACTGTACATAATCCGATCTGCCCCAAATTTCTCAGACATGATGAGGGTCCAGTCCTGAAGACATATACATGTCCATATTGACTCATGGCCCCGCCCCAATACGTTAGCCCCGCCCCCTTTCATAAGTCTTGAACCGATTGTCGTAGAGTCTTGCGGGAGGTGTCATATCACTCAGCAGAGAGTGCCTGATAAGTTGGTGAAGGTTAACCCCGCCCCCTACCCATAAGCCCCGCCCCCTTGACTAACTAATGAAGCGTTTGTCGTAGACAGTTGTGAAAGGTATCATATCACTCAGCAGAGAGTGCCTGATAAGTTGGTGAAGGATAACCCCGCCCCCTACACACAAGCCCCGCCCCCTTGACTAACTAATGAAGCGTTTGTCGTAGACTCTTGTGAGAGGTGTCATATCACTCAGCAGAGAGTGCCTGATAAGTTGATATTGCTATCCCCGCCCCGCTATACATTAGCCCCGCCCCCTTTCATAACTCATTAACCGTTTGTCGTAGAGTCTTGTGGGAGGTGTCATTGCACCCGGCAGAGATTTCCTGTTTCAATGGTATTGTTATCCCTGCCCCCTACGCATTAGCCACGCCCCCTTTTATAACTCATGAACCGTTTGTCGTAGAGTCTTGTGGGAGGTGTCATAGCACTCAGCAGAGAGTGCCTGATTAGTTGGTGAAGGTTAACCCCGCCCCCTACACATAAGCCCCGCCCCCTTGACTAACTAATGAAGCGTTTGTCGTAGGCTCTTGTGAGAGGTGTCATATTACACAGCAGAAAGTTCCTGATAAGTTGGTGAAGGTTAACCCCGCCCCCTACACACAAGCCCCGCCCCCTTGACTAACTAATGAAGCGTTTGTCGTAGAGTCTCGTGGGGAGTGTCATATCACTCAGCAGAGAGTGCCTGATAAGTTGGTGAAGGTTAACCCCGCCCCCTACACATTAGCCCCGCCCCTTTTCATAACACCGTTTGTCGTAGAGTCTTGTGGCTGAAGTCGTTGCGCTCGTCAGATTACCGGTTTCATTGTGCCCGGCCGCGTCAGTCGGCGTCCCGCCAGTACCCCCGACGCGCGGAGAGGTGCTCGGGCCCGTTCATCGCTGCTTGCAGCTTTAATTAGGGCCCGAGCACGAAAGTGCCAGGACCCAACGGTGTCCTGGCACGAAGTGCGAGGAAACCTATTGTTTTTCTAAGGATTATTATTATTATTATTATTTTTTCCGCTGGGAGATCGCGTTTTTGAGGCCTTTAAGATGCACGAAAACTCATGAAAAGTGGAATATGCATCAGACCTGGTGGGAAATTCAAAGTTCTGTACTGATTCGGCTCGGGTGTCGCCAGCGGGCTCCATAGCGCCCCCTAATGCAGGCAGTTTTCAGGAAAAGTTACTTCGATCTTCACGAAATTCAAGTATGTCATTGCTGACATCTTGAAGTCCGTCTTAAATATTTCTTTT
>CAKAOJ020000841.1:0-43472 GCA_916701645.2 Sebastolobus alascanus | reverse complement strand
TGGCCCCAAAATTCTTATAATAGTACAGAGGGAGGAAGTGGAGATGCGTCGTCCATCTATATATACAGTCTATGATCCATATGTAAAACAAAACACTGAACCAGCCCTAATTCATACATTACGTCAAAACATGTCAAAATGTCTGACTAGATATTATGCATTTTATTCTTTGACATATCCAGACCCTACAGACTGTATTATCTACCACCATCCTATCAATGCCCAGCAACAGAGTGATGTTGTTACTGCACTAAATGAGTTCCTCAGTCAGCTGACAGCTGTTACAATACAACAAGCAGCAGACATTCTTCAGAGGGATGATGATGAAACAGTGCTCTTTGTTGTACTCAGTATTCCATCATGTGCTGGGTTCATACAGGTGGCTCATAGTTCCTCATTGTCTCAGCCAGCGTTGTGGAAAATAACAGAGCTACTGTACATTGTGTTGTCTTTGTGTGCTTGTGTCTAATATGAACAATAGACCATGAAACAGCATTACAGTAAACATTTCACAGAGTGGCTTTACAGGGAGGATACAGTCTCCTTCATGCTGCTCTCCTTTCTACCACAGGGTGGCACCCTCACTACTCTACAACCATAATCTGTCCTACTCTCCATCCACACATCCATGAGGACATGGGTAATACTGCCATAATCTGTCCTACTCTCCATCCACACATCCATGAGGACATCGGTAACTCTGCAACAGGTCACAAGAGATGTTGAGCATGATGTAAAGTTAAGAAGAGGACATTTAAAAGATCACTCCTTTTATACAGTATGTCTGACTGAAACAATAAGGCATGTCAATAATTCAGCAGCATTGAAACACAGTCGGCCTGTCGCTGACCAGAGAGCAGGAAGGGACTGACCAGGCTGATGCTCCTGAGAGCACTGGACCGTCCGACCGGACCGAGCTGCTCCAGAATGTAGGGAGGCTCTTTTTAACTCCTCTCAGCTCTGACCTCGGGATCCCCCAGTCAGAGCTGGTTAATGTGGCATGGGAAAGGGAAGTTTGGGGTCCCCTGCTGGAGCTGTTGCCCCCCCCACCCGACCCCGGATAAGCGGTTGAAGATGAGTGAGTGATCCTGGATTTATATTTTATTTCTGCTATTTTTTGTTAGGTTTATATATACATATATTATATTATATATATATATATTATATATATATAATACACACTAAATACTAAGTTTCCACTAAGGATTGGAGGCCGAGGACAGAATGAGCTGCTGTCACCGGACTGCTGGGCACCAGAGCATTTTAAACTGCTGAGATGATGAACGGACCAATCAGCAGCCGACACAGCCCAGACCGAACCCACACCTCCAGCCAATCAGAGAGCGAGCACCTAAATAATAAAAATCAAAGATCCTCACACACAGGACACTCACTCTCACACAAAACACAGTCACACAAAGATCCTCACCAAATAGAGAGACACTCACTCTGACACAGAATACAAATACATTTCAATATACGGTCAGGGCCGTAAACATATATGTTGTGACCTGACCATCCAAGATGGTGGCAAAGACATGAACTGCACTTCCCAGGATTCCTTTGGGTCACTCATTGAGTAGCTCCACCCATGGACTAAGTAACCATTTCCATTGGCTACTGTAACATGATGACTCATTCACAAGTACATGTGAATTTTAGGCGGGATAAATAGGAAGGTCTCCCTCTTGTCTTCTCGGCTGCTGACCTGGAGGAAGCTCAGCCTCTTTGCTCTCTTGTTCCTGGCCTTTCAACACCCCTGCCCCGCAGGAGGTCAGCTGCAGCTCTTCTCACCTAAGCTCTCCAGCCAGAGACTGCATGAAGAAGCAGCTCTGCTGTGATCTATGTCTTGTTCGCAGACAGACATAGAAACCCAAGGAACTTCTAAGGCAGAAGACGCAAGTGCCTTCCTTTGACCAACTAACTTCAACCAACCAAGGAAGTTAGCACCAAGCCACCAAGCTGCAGAAACAGGACTGGACCAGTTTCCCTTCAACTGCACAACTGGATTTGAGCACAACAAGGACAACAACTTCGACCCTGGAACCACAACCTTCTCCAGTCTGCTTTCTCCAATCCCTCCTTGGAATTACAACCCTTTTCCTCCGTGGTTTGGTAACGTACTGGGCATATTTAGCATTAGCAATTGCACACGGCTGAGCAAGACTGTTCAACTTTAACTTCGCCACATCTGATGTGTTTAGTTTATGCTCCACACAGACATAGGGTCTTGCATGCAAACTAACCATCTTTTCTAACGTACTGCATTATCTGACACACATTAAGATCACTTACATAAACTGTGAATTGGTTTTAAACACAAACATACACATTCAGATAATCCCAACCCCCACATCACATCTCTTTGTTCTCCCTGAGTCCATGTGCTCCAAAGGACAAAGAGACCATGTGATGACACCCTGGTGGCCATCTTTGATCCGGCCATCTTTGTAGTTTTACAGTGCTCGCCATTTTGTTTTGTAGGCCATGCAGACATCAAAGACAAGTAGCCATCTTGTCTTTGTCTCTCTCTCTCTCTCTCACACACACACACACCCACACACACACACACACACACACATACATGCTCACACACTGTGTTTGGTTTGTTTAGTTTAGTTATTTAGTTAGATTAATATTGTGTTTTAACCTTTATTATCTTGTAAATAAATATTTGTGGATCATACATGCTGGTCTGTTTAATGATGTACGAGAGTGAATAATGCCAACCGCTGCTGTGTCAAGAACTCCAAAATCCTTCAACCTTTACTATCTATTTATATAATGATTTTTGGTTATATTTATTAATTTAATTATTAATCAAAGTTCTAAATTGATAGTTTAGTACATTTAATGAGACTTAGCTATGAGACTACATTAATTTGCTATCGTTTTCTATTTATTTCAAAGAGTGGTGCCCCGAGGATGATTTAATACACATTAAATCATATTATTTATTATAATTAATAATTATTTTGATAATTATTATTTACTTTTGATAGCCATTTTAATGTCTTTTGAGCTAATGTACCAATGTAATTTGGTGCCCTGTTATTATTAATATATATTGATAATTAATTAATATTAATTTTATTAATATTGATAATTTTCTTTAATATTGTCTAATAACTAGACCAGCTCCTATCTGCGTCCCCAACATTATGGTGCCCCGTGTGAGGCATAGTATTGTTGGCCAGTTATTCATAATTGTGCAATATTCATTTTCAGCATAATTTTTGGTCAAAACCGAAAATTTCATATTCCACTTCTAAACAAACCAAAAGTGTTGAGATTCTACACCACTAGTCTTCCACAGGAGTAGACGTCCAGCTGTACTTTTAAACAAGTACATTGTGGTTGGAATTATAATTTGAGAGACTTTGATTATTAACACTTAAACCTTCATAGTGTTAATTTTAAGAACTTGCTTTTGCTGCTAATTCAAGTTAACCTACTCTGTAGAACTTGAAAGAATTTTGGTTCAGCATTTGAATACCACGTATTCAATGCAATCTAGTCAAGTTGTCATAATTTGCTGTTAATCTAAGTGTTCCATTAATGACACAGCGTGCCACCGGCCCTGTGTAACATAGAGAGCTTGTACCTGACAGTCACTGCCATGCATTTCAGCCTGACTGAGTTAAATTGAGCCTGATAGAGCCACAGCGTGCTACCAGCCCTGTTATATAAGTTTGCACCTAGCTGTGTAGCCCCTGTGTAGAGTTTTTTATTTCCTCCCTAGCACAGAGCCTAAACCCTGGCTGCCCTGAACTCATCAGCAGGTTGAGTTTCAGTGAGTGCAGGAAAGAAATGGAATCGCTACTCACAGACAGGTGTGATGCGCAGACCGCATCCAAACATTCATTGTTTAAATGCTGGCTTCTGATTTTTCACAGGCAAACCAGTCTTGCCATTCAGAGCAAAGCAGCCCTGGAAAAGGAGGTAGATTCCCTAAGAACGCAAAATGCTTGTCTCCTCCATGAAGTTCAGACAGCAAACAAAAAGATGATGCGTTACTTGGAAGACCTGCATTCAGCAGAGTCAGATCTTTGCTCACACAAAGAGCAATTGTTAGGGCTTAGATTAAAACATCTCACCCCACCACAGTCTGTCAGCCATTGTGATTCTGTTTACTCAGATTCACACTCCTCACTTGATGAGAGGTTAACCCCCTCTCCACTCAGAAGTAAGAGATTTCCAACTGACTCAAAGTCCTTGGGAATGAAGTCAGCTCCACTGAGAGACAGTGCTAACAGCCACCTGACTTCCCATTTTTCTGATACTGACAGCTGATACTCATTGCTTTGGTGTGTGCCACAAAGGTGAAACATCATACTCGTGGGTCTTTATAGGTCGAGTCATTAATGGTTGAACGTTATTTCTCCCCAAAGAGCTTCATCACACAACAGAACTACTGTCAAATATCCCTCCTTATCTCCCACTCATTCATTCATTCAATAACTATATTAAATAATAACTTCAGTAATATTAGAGTTCCTCAGGGTCACCACTCTTCTGGATAAAGGGTAAATGATAGCGGTGTAACTGATCTAGTCTCATTAATGCTTTACTCTGAATGTTGACTCTTTTATTCATTAATTAAAATAATCATAAAAGTTGAGATGTGGTGCTTTAAACCTAATTCCTGTATTTATATTAAAGGTTTCTTCTTTCCTTTCTCCTCTAACGTAATGTAATATTTTGGAACATAGGTGATGTACCTTCTGATACATGTGATGATGAATATGACATAATGTTTATAAATAACATGTTTGATATTTAGAAGTATGATAGAAGGATGTTTATTGTATTAATGTTTCATGTTCTTTTTCTACATTGTTATCTGTTTGTGGATATTTCATCAGGCTCCACCTGCTATCATGGAGCCTGTTTGTCTGTTGCTGTGCTTTATGTATAAATGTGGGAGTGGTTTCCACTTTTCAAACACTTTGACCGGACGAAGATCCAAGTAGAATCCAAACAGTCATTAAAAACACTGTGGCATGGAGTAGTGTCACTCACTCACTCACTCATCTTCAACCGCTTATCCGGGGTCGGGTCGGGGGGGCAACAGCTCCAGCAGGGAGCCCCAAACTTCCCTTTCCCGGGCCACATTAACCAGCTCTGACTGGGGGATCCCGAGGCGTTCCCAGTGTGGAGATATAATCTCTCCACCTAGTCCAGGGTCTTCCCCGTGACCTGAAACTAGTGATTGAGACCATAAACTCATGTTTACAACGTTCACTGAGGTAATAAATCAAGAGAGAAGTAGAATCATTTTCTCAGAGACTTCTAAAGAACCAGAGGAGTCGCTCCCTGCTGGCTGGTAGACAGGATGAAGGTTAAAGGCTCTTCATCATGGACTTCACCTCTCACACCTGGAGGTTGACCTCTGGTCCCAGCAGGTGGTCATGTGCATCCAAACCTTCTAAAAGTAGCAGGAGTTACAGTGGTGGAAAGTACATGTACTGAAGTACTGTACTTAAGTACAATTTTGTGGTGCGTTTGCTTTACTTGAGTATTTGTCACGTTTCACTACCACAAAAGAGAAAACTTTATATTTATTTATAATTATTATTTGAGGCTCAAAGATGTAAAACTGTTCAAAAGGTTATTTTCTCTTAAACTTATAACTTTATTCTCAAAATCTCAGATTAATTTTTATTTGCTCAATGTGGCCCTATAGTACTCCTTCGTACTGTTTAACTGTTAAGTTTGAAGTATTTTGCTGATTTTCTTGTGTATATTATATATACGTATATTATATCTTAGAGGTGTTTACAGTGATGGGAAGAGTAGACACGGTGTGGATCAGCAACAGAACAGAGGAAGTTGACCGTGTGAAGATTGTTAGTTCAGATAAATGTTTTCTGTAGATGGTGTTTAGAAAACAGACAGCAGGTCTGAGACCAGCTGCTTCCTCTGTGTGTGTCTGTGGTTGTTCTGAGAAGTGAAGGAGAAGTGTTGAGGTGAGGATGTGGTGAACATCAGAGCTCTGACCAGATAAACATCACAAAAACAGGAACACACAGTCCTCACTTCATGAAGACAACATGCTGCTTATATTATGTTTCTGTACATTCTCTGATCACAAAGACGTAAAACTCTCCAAAACGTTCACAAATACAAGCAAAGATAGGAGAATCGTGCAAAAACAGAGAACACATTTGTGGATCAGAACTTATTTATTCTTGTTTCCAACCATATTAATAACATTTCTCTTCATATTTATCTGCTGAGTGTTTGGAGGTGCCGGCCCTCTAGCTCAGCATCCACTGAATATAAAGTAGTTAAAAGTAGCTCCACCTCCACAATGAAATACTACTGATGTGTTGATGCAGCACAGCACTTTTACTTTGGTCTACATTTTACTGACAATACTTCTGTACTTTTACTGAAGTAGGATGTTGAATGCATGACTTTTCCTTGTAATGGAGTATTTTGACAGTATGGTATTGAGTACTTCTTCCACCACTGCTGAGTTCTTGTATTTCTGTCCATTCTCAGGTCACTTTGGGTGCATTTCTATCTGTATTTAGAGCCATTTGAGAGCTCAGTGAGAACAGAGCTGTTGAAGCCAACAGAGGGAAGGTTCACTACTAGAAGTGGACAAGAGGAGGGAGGTTGTACTACTAGTAGAGGCAGGACATTCACTTTCCTTTATGATGCTGTTAGTACATGAAGGAATCACAAAACACAGTGTAGAATTCAACATGTGTTTATTTGCAGATGATGTTGTTATCAGATAGAATAAAGAGAAGACTGTTACTGACTCCATTAAGGCTGAAAACCCATTCAAACACATACAGTATGTTAACAGCAACGCTACATGAAAGAGGATTAAAATGAGTTCTTGTGCACACAGAGACATGAAACTGAGCTCAAGCTGCTGGAGCTTCACAAACAAGCAGCAAATCTTCAAATCAGCTGTGAAATCTTCAGCTGGAAGACAATTTAAGGACGTTAACAAGAGTTAAATGCTCTTCACTGTTAAATGAAGTTTAGATCCAGCTGCTGGCTTCTGAACTGGCTGCACATGAGAAACAGTTTAACAACTGATGAAGGAAAAAGACACCAGACTGAGATAAAATAATAAAAGCTGTTTCACACCAACAACTGATTTTTCTCTGAATAATTCACTCAGATATTTATAAAAACTGATTTTATGGGTTGTGGAACATTCGTGACGGGGAAAAAAATATTCAGACGGACCTCAGTTTCAGCTGATTTCCACCTGCAGGAATAAATGTTTGACCAATGAAATCCTTTGTTCCCAGTGATGTCATACCTCCAGGTATAGCTCCAGGTAGCTCGCTGCTACCTTTTGGTTTCTCAACACCCAACACTGTACTGTAGAAACACGGCGACGACGACCTCAACGACCAAATAAGAGACAATATGTGGCCTGAGATGGCCCAGCGGCTGGGTTACCATGGAGATGGTGATGGAGCCGATACGCACTCGCTAACGTTATCTGTTGGTCACAGAACGGGGCTAGCCACAACAGCTAGCGTTAGCATCACATCTGGAGTCTGATTAGTTGATGTATCGTGAAGCTAACGTTAACTGTTTTTGATCATTTGACCCGGTCTGCATAGTCGTCATTCCTGCATCGCTTCTTCACATCCAACTGGTGAGAAACAGCTTTAAAGGGGACATATCATTAAAACTCACTCTCTCACTGCTTGTGCTCATCTGGGTATCTGGAGTGTCGACCAACCCACAAACTGTGAAATAAGACAAGCAGTCAGTTTTTAGAGGGCTGTCTAGATCAGAAAACATGTGATTCAACCAGCCAATCAGATGTGGCCCCCTTCCTATGTCACATACAGGCTCGTTAGAATATACCGCCCACAGCTGGAGGACTACCTTTGTAAAGGTGAACCATATTTATCTCTCTAGGCCAATCAGAGCAGACTGGGCTTCTTAAAGAGACAGGAGCTGAAACGGAGCGTTTCAGAGGCTGAATACAGGTATATTCAGACAGACAGGAGGAGAATAATAATGTGTTTTTAGATTATTAAAGCAGGTAAACATGTTCTAGTAGAAACCCAGAATACAAGTATGAACCTGGAAGTGAGCAGGATATGTCCCCTTTAAGCCTCTCAAAGTTCTGTTTTGTTATTTCAGATCTTGAAGTGTGTAAAACACGAGGAGTCGATGAGTTGGTCAAACTCCATCAGGAGATGTGATGTTTTCATAGTTCACTGTATCATCATCTGCATCATAACGCACCTGTGGAAAACAACACGACACCATCAGACCCACACTTCCTGTGATCTGTAGGCGTCCACTGCTCCACATTTAGCACAAGGAAATAAGAAATAGATTAAAGACAGCCGGTTCACTGCATTACATCCATTCAGGAGACTCTTTAGGTTCAATTAGTGAAGTCAAACTCAATAAGTAACAGCAGCTCTCCTCAATGAACAGCTACACAAGCACATCACTAGTTCTTCTCTCTGCTTTAACAAGTCAATGTGAGATGGAGGTGGTAGTGAGGGGCGTTGAGGTGCAGTCTGAAAAGGTGGCTTTCATTCTGCAGCCAGGCTGACTTCAGTGGGGAGTTTATTCCACCACTGTAGGACCAGAACTGAGATCAGTTCAAGGTCCTCCAACACTTCAATGAACCAAACCCTCACTTGGTTCCAGCACCCAAAAGCCTCCCAAACTCCCCACATTTCCTCCCCACATTACTGCTGGTGTTTAGAAAGTGAACAGATTTCCCAGTTGACCCTGAACGCACCATTAGTTCCTGTCTGATCTGACCTTTGTCTCTTCTTCTGTCTACATGTTGATAATGGAGAGTGTGTAAAAACTCACAGTGATTTCATCCGTCTGTGTTTTCTTCTCTGAAGACACGAGAGAAAGACTCAACTTTAGTTTACACACAATAAAAATGGTTTATTAAAACTTTCATCTGTGAATGTTCTCACCTTTAATTCTTTTCCACACGTTGATCAGCACAACAGTTATTATGAGTGCTGCTAAACCCACAGACACAATGATGAACCTCCACCGGGCTGGAGAGAGAGAGAGAGGGGGGGGGGGGGGGGAGAGAGAGGGGGGGAGAGAGAGAGAGGGGGGGGGAGAGAGAGGGGGGGGGGGGAGGGAGAGAGAGAGAGAGGGGGGAGAGACATAGAGAGAGAGGGGGGGGAGAGAGAGAGAGAGACAGAGAGACAGAGAGAGGGAGAGAGAGAGACAGAGAGAGAGAGAGGGGGGGAGAGAGAGAGAGAGAGAGAGAGAGAGAGAGAGGGGCGGAGAGAGAGAGGGGGGGGAGAGAGGGGGAGGGGGGGAGAGAGAGGGGGGGGAGAGAGAGAGAGAGGGGGGGAAGAGAGAGGGAGAGGGGGGGGGGAGAGAGAGAGGGGGGGGAGAGAGGGGGGAGGGAGAGAGAGAGGGGGGGGGGAGAGAGAGGGGGAGAGAGATGGGGGGGGGGGAGAGAGAGAGAGAGAGAGAGAGAGGGGGAGGGGGGGAGAGAGAGGGGGGGGAGAGAGAGAGAGATAGAGAGGGGGAGGGGGGGGGGAGAGAGAGAGAGAGAGAGGGGGGGGGAGAGAGAGGGGGGGAGAGAGAGAGAGAGAGAGAGAGGGGGGGAGAGAGAGAGAGAGAGAGAGAGAGAGGGGGGGAGAGAGAGAGAGAGAGATAGAGAGAGAGAGGGGGGGGAGAGAGAGAGAGAGAGGAGAGAGAGAGAGAGAGAGAGGGGGGGAGAGAGAGATAGAGAGAGAGAGGGGGGGAGAGAGACAGAGAGAGAGAGAGGGGGGGGAGAGAGAGAGAGAGAGAGAGAGAGGGGGGGAGAGAGAGAGAGAGAGAGAGAGAGAGAGAGAGAGAGAGGAGAGAGAGAGAGAGAGAGGGGGGGAGAGAGAGAGGGGGGGGAGAGAGGGGGAGGGGGGGAGAGAGAGGGGGGGGGAGAGAGAGAGAGAGGGGGGGAAGAGAGAGGGAGAGGGGGGGGGGAGAGAGAGAGGGGGGGGAGAGAGAGGGGGGGGAGAGAGAGAGAGATGGGGGGAAGAGAGAGGGAGAGGGGGGGGGAGAGAGAGAGGGGGGGAGAGAGAGGGGGGGGAGAGAGAGAGAGATGGGGGGAAGAGAGAGGGAGAGGGGGGGGGGGGGAGAGAGAGAGGGGGGGGGAGAGAGGGGGGAGGGAGAGAGAGAGGGGGGGGGAGGGGGGGAGAGAGAGGGGGGGAGAGAGAGAGAGAGGGGGGGGAGAGAGAGAGAGAGAGGGAGAGAGAGAGAGAGAGAGAGAGAGAGGGGGGAGAGAGAGGGAGAGAGAGGGGGGGGAGAGAGAGGGAGAGAGAGGGGGGGGCGAGAGAGAGAGAGAGAGAGAGAGAGAGAGGGAGAGAGAGAGACAGAGAGAGAGGGGGGGAGAGAGAGGGAGAGAGAGAGAGAGAGAGAGAGAGGGAAAGAGAGAGAGAGAGAGAGAGAGAGAGAGAGAGACAGAGAGAGAGAGAGAGGGGGGGAGAGAGAGAGAGAGAGAGAGAGAGGGGGGGAGAGAGAGAGAGAGAGAGAGAGACAGAGAGAGAGAGAGAGAGAGAGACAGAGAAAGAGAGAGACAGAGACAGAGAGAGAGACAGAGAGAGACAGAGAGAGAGGGGGGGAGAGAGAGGGAGAGAGAGAGAGAGAGAGAGAGAGGGGGGGAGAGAGAGAGAGAGATAGAGAGACAGAGAGAGAGACAGAGAGAGAGGGGGGGAGAGAGAGGGAGAGAGAGACAGAGAGAGAGAGAGAGAGAGAGAGAGAGAGAGATATTGTAGATTATACACTTGATGTACATTTCATGACATCACAGAATCTAAATGTTTCTCTACATCAATGTAAAACAGCAACGTTATTATTTCCTGAAAAACCCATTTCATCATTTTATGAGAAAAAAGCAGCTTAAAGCAGATATTAGACAGATCCATGTCTTTGACTTCATTTACAGGCTGTGGTGTGATATCGTGTTAGGTGCTGTTACCTGCTTCTGTGCTGTTTCCACTGGGTGGTTCTGTTGTTGGTGGTTCTGTTGTTGGTGGTTCTGTTGTTGGTGGTTCTGTTGTTGGTGGTTCTGTTGTTGGTGGTTCTGTTGTTGGTGGTTCTGTTGTTGGTGGTTCTGTTGTTGGTGGTTCTGTTGTTGTGTCCTCACCTGAACACATGAACACATGAACACATGAACACTTGAACACATGAACACATGAACACTTGAACACATGAACACATGAACACTTGAACACATGAACACATGAACACTTGAACACATGAACACATGATCACATGAACACATGAACACATGAACACATGAACACTTGAACACATGAACACATGAACACATGAACACATGAACACAACTCAACTAACTGTTGTGATGTCAGATATTAAAACTTCAAATCCATCAACAAATATTTCGGTCATAATTCAGTGTGAAGTGACTTTAAACAGCTCAACATGTTCTCACCTGAGGACCTGAAGGGAAACAGCTGCTCTGTTCTAGTGTTCCCATCAGTCACTTTACACATTAATGACTTATAGCCTGATGTGTGAATGTAATGAGACGTCCTGAAGGTCACAGAGGCTGAGCAGAGAGACTGTGATGTCTTTATATCTCTGTTGTCTTTATTCACATCTGGACCCTCAAACAGCCACTTCACTGTGTGGAAACAGACTCCATCATATATCGACACAGAGCAGGTTAACGTCACCTCATCAGAGTTCTTCTGTTCAGTCACTGGTGAAGACGGAGATATTGTGAGAGAAAGACAACAAGAGTTAAATTAACTTCATCACTGTAATCATTAATTATTGTAATGTTTCAGTATATTGTTCTAACGAGACAGTTTGAAAACATGATGATGTAAATACTCACAGGTAACAACAGACAGATCAACCGTAGCGTCTGGACCTACTTGTCGTCCTGATCTGATCTGTCTGCAGTCATAACGACCATCATCCTCCTCTGTGACCTTCTTTATAACCAGAGAACAGATCTCTGTGACACTCAGTCTGTCTGATTTATCTTTGGCCTCTTCATGAATCTGTCCATCTATAACCAGATCTACTGCTGGTCTGCTGGTATAATCACTGTAGAACCATGTAGTTCTGTTACAGTTATTCTGATCATCCGTCACTCTGTTACAGGACAAAGTGACTTCATCTGCAGCTCTGACAGTGAGGTAGAGGAGACTCTGTCCTGTTGCTGCTCCTGAGAAGATGAGAGAGAAATAAACATCTGTTAGTGTGACGATTATTTCTTTATCTTTGGTTATCAAGAGTTCCTTAAACACACCATGTTGAACACATTAGTCTTCGTTAATAATATATAGATCATATGTGACCCGCTCTATCGAAATGAATCGGATGTCGCGGCACCGCGTTCTTGTAAAAACACGTTTATTCATGAAAAAGTGGATTTTGGGCTGTTTGGGTTTTTTATACGTTTCTGAATTAATAAAGTCTCAGCTTTAATACAATCTAAGAATCGATGTAAAATTCAAATGATAAATATAGTTTTGAAGCTCTTAAACGTAACGTTGTCGTAACGTTTTTCCCGGAAGACCGCTGTTTATTGACTCGGCTCGATAGAGTTGATTGACAGATGACAGATTGTGGTTGACAGAGGAAGATAGCTGGCTTGACAAGATTAATTCACGTGAGAAAACATCGCTCGACTTTTAAATTAAATTCCCGTTAGAGGTGATACATCTGACGACAACTGGACCGAGTTGTTTCACCGCACCGGGTGATGAGGAGACGGACAGCGGGCCGGGTCGGGTCGGACGGCCCGGCTAACGCTAGGCTAGCTCTCAATCCGCTGATCAGGGACGGAGAAAGTGAGGAGGAGGAAGGCGATGAGGAAGATATTCCACTAATGACTGAGCCGATGATGGCACACAATGTCTCTGATTATAGTTATTTAAATCAGGACAGTGTTAAAGAGATTGAGATCGCCCGGCCGGGAGTACGAGTGTAGCTGTAAACTGTACAACAGCGCCGCTCTTTACCAGCTCTTTACCCCGGAGGAGATGGAGAGAAGACGCGACCGAATGAAAGAAATGACTAATGGTAAGTTCTGATAGTTAAGATACACCATCCTTGTGTTATCTGTTTGTTTTAAAGACTTTTAAAATCACTAGAGCAGGATAACAAGCATTAATATCAGCTAATAATGTGTGTGTCAGTGTGTGTAGGCTAGCTATAGGTGTGTGTCTGTCTCAGGTGTGTCTCTCAGGTGTCTGTCTCCTAGAAATGATTAATATTTAAGAGGAAATGTTTAGTAGTGTTTAATTCACTCAAAGAAGCATTGTATCTGAATATAATCCAGGCAGCTGTTACCTCATCACCACACCAGGTATTATGAAAACAATATACAGGTGCAAAAGTCATTTCTAGGAGACAGGGACAGACAGGGTTGCTGTGAGAGACACAAAAGGTGAGGAAATAATTTTAAATTGCAAAAAAAATATCTTAACATATAGTAAAATTATAGGCTGTTAATTCATCTGATATCACATTGTGAATAGGCTATGTTTCTGAATATAAGGCTGTATTAATATTGAAATGATCAGGCTTCATTCAACAATGATTCAACATGATGATCAGGCTTCATTCAACAATGATTCAACATGATTTAGTCAGCCTAAAATCTTTGAGATGACCTGATTTTTTACTTTATGCTTTTCACTTTGTCATTTTGTAGATGAAAACACCTGGTTCTCCATGAGAAGATCAGCTCCCTCCCATATGACCCTTTCTACGGATACAGTGAGCTCCAGGAGAAGCCAGCAGAAAGAGCGCAGGCACCACATTTCATAGTCTTTCTATTATATCTATATTTCTATTATATATTATATTATATAATATTGTACATACATAATATGAACATAATATTTGTTCATATTCTGTCCATTTTCTAGTATGTTTTTTTATTGTTTGGATATGGACTTGTAAGTTTGTGCATGTTCCTGTGTGCAAATGGCAACATATTTAATATTTTATTATTAAATATTATTAATATAATTATAATTTAATTATTATTATATTGAAATACACATATATACTATATATTATATCATATGTACAGTATATTTTTTAATATTTTATCAATTTTATTCCATATATTTTGGATTCTTTTCTATATGGGCTTCTAGTCGTATCTACTGTACTGCTTGTGGTCATCCACGTGCACGTGGCCACGTGCACATCACACATAAGGTATGTGTAGGCTACATTATGAAATGTTGGGTGTCACTTCTGACCAAAAAATATTGTGTTCATTTAGACTTGAGTCTTAATAAATGTGTTTTAATCCTGGAAAATGGCTGAATATGAATTATTTATTTACTTTAATGCCCTTTTTCTCAAAAATAACGTTTGATGACAGTCGAACTTTGAAAGTGCATATCTCATAGAATATTTGGCGTAGAAAGATGATCTTGGTATTGCCATAAAGCTGAGACTTTCCTCTTTACAGTCAGACAGATAACTCAAAACTTGTTTCTGGGTCAAAGTGACTCATTATGATAGAGCAGGTCACATATTATTATAAATCATATTATTATTTATCTATTTGACAGGGACATTTCAGGTTATCACAGGAAAACAGGTTTGGACCCAAGTGCAGGTAAAGATGAGGAGATGGCAGCAGGCAGAGTTCAAATTATTTTAATAAAGTAAAAAAGCTTACAGAGGCTGATCCAGGCAGGTAGGTAACTATAAACTAATCCACAAAGTAAAGTTACTAAAGGCTGTCTAGGAAAATAAAACAGTGGAAAAACAGACTCTCTCTGGTGTAACACCACATACAGGGAGCGACGACGAACTGACAAAGAAACAGAGGAAACACTGAGACTAAATCCACCAGGTGAGCAGGCTGACTGAACACAGGTGGAACACATCAGGCAGACAATCACAAAAGGCTGGAAACAAACAAAGGCAGGACGTAAAACCAGACAAGACACAAGAGAAGTGAATTTTCAAAATAAAACAGGAAATAATCTACAACAAAAAGCCAGGACCATGACAGGACAATACATGTAGGCATTGTTCCATTTAATTAAAGAGCCACCGATGTGATGTCTATAGGACTTCTAGCCGTAGCTAATGAGCAGACCTTGTGCCTGTTTTTTTAAGAAGAAAATAAAAATACATAATACCACATCATACATAAATATTACATCATCGTACATTACAATCAATTTACATATGTATGCACGGAGTTGTCCGAGTTCTCGTCTTACGTCTTTAACCCTTTCACAGTGTGTTTTCACTTCATCACAGTTAATTAGAACATTCTTGGTCTCCTAAGCGTATGTCTTATTCAGCGTTCAGTTGTACGGAGAACAGCGACCTGTCAATCAGCAGGTAGCCCCGCCCTAAAGCATCCCCTGCTTTATGGTCTATCTGACTCTAAATGGGACCATAATTTACTAAATGAACATCATGCTGTATTGAAGAAGACTTGAAACTAGTGATTGAGACCATAAACTCATGTTTACAATGTTTACTGAGGTAATAAATCAAGAGAGAAGTAGAAGCTCATTTTCTCAGAGACTTCTAAAGAACCAGAGGAGTCGCTCCCTGCTGGCTGGGAGACAGGATGAAAGTTTAAGACTCTTCATCATGGACTTCACCTCTCACACCTGGAGGTTGACCTCTGGTCCCAGCAGGTGGTCATGTGCATCCAAACCTTCTAAAAGTAGCAGGAGTTACAGTGGTGGAAAGTACATGTACTGAAGTACTGTACTTAAGTACAATTTTGTGGTGCGTTTGCTTTACTTGAGTATTTGTCACGTTTCACTACCACAAAAGAGAAAACTTTATATTTATTTATAATTATTATTGGAGGCTCAAAGATGTAAAACTGTCCAAAACGTTATTTTCTCTTAAACTTATATCTGTCATGGTCTGCATAGAGTGTTTCCTGTTTTATTTTGAAATTCGGTCCTCCTGTGTCATGTCTAGTTTTGATTCCTGCCTTTGTTTGTTTTCCCGCCTTTTTGTGATTGTTTGCCCCGCCCTGATTCGTTCCACCTGTGTGTAATCTCCTTGTGTATTTAAGCCTGTGTGTTCCCCTCTGTCTTTGTCGGTTCTTCGTCGTTGCTTCCCCGTGTTGAGTGTTACAAGTAAGAATTCTAGTGTGTGTTTTTGCATTTTTCAAGTGTTGTTCTTTTGGAGATTTTGTAGTTATTGCATGCCTGACCATTTCGCTGCTTATTTAATTAAATCTTTGAATCATACCTGTTGTCATCTCCTCCTCCCTTCTCTGCGTTTGGGTCTTAAACTTAAAACTTCAAAACCTGACAATAACTTATTCTCAAAATCTCAGATTAATTTTTATTTGCTCAATGTGGCCCTATAGTACTCCTTCGTACTGTTTAACTGTTACGTTTGAAGTATTTTGCTGTTTTTCTTGTGTATATTTTTTATATATATATATATATATATATATATATATATATATATATATATATATATATATATATATATATATATATATATATATATATATATATATATATATATATATATATATATATATATTATTATATCTTAGGAGGTGTTTACGGTGATGGGAACAGTAGACAGTGGATCAGCAACAGAACAGAGGAAGTTGACCGTGTGAAGATTGTTAGTTCAGATAAATGTTTTCTGTAGATGGTGTTTAGAAAACAGACAGCAGGTCTGACACCAGAGGCCTGTTTCACCAAACCAAGATAAGGGATTAAGCCGGGGTTTTCCGGTTATCCTGGCTCAGTTTAGCCTTGACTCGGTTTCACGAAAGCAGTGGCACATCAGTTACCATGGAGATTTATTCTGTGCAGCTAGCCTGCTCCAGACCAGGCTAACAGCCAGGCTAACAGCCAGGCTTAGTTTATCCTGGTGCCTTATCTGTTCAGTCAGCAGTCACTCCGATCGGAAAACAATGTGTTTTTTACATTTAGTCCATGATCTTATGCATGTATTTGACCTTATTTTTATCAGACTGCATTAAAATACCATATTTTAATTCAGTTCAGTACTGTTATTTTAACATTGTGATCATCATTCATTTTTATTTTTATAATCATTCATGTGATAGTCTTTATTACGGTTAAATTGTGTTTTCTGAAGACTGTTGTTCATATTGTTGTTAGAGGTTTGATGAATATATTATTGATTAGAAATGGCTGATAAAGTTCACTGGACCAGTAACTATATATATATATATATATATATATATATATATATATATATATATATATATATATATATATATATATATATATATATATATATATATATATATATATATATATATATATATATATATATATATATATATATATATATACTACTACTATATATAGTGTTCTGTATATTCATGAAACAACAGGGAGAGGACACCACAATGCTTTTTGACCTTTTATTTTTCTTGGATCACTTGTCTGCTGGGGGAGAAAGAAATAGCAATAACTAATACATTGTGTTACTGTGTATACTTACAGTGTACATTGAAATGATCACTTACTTCTCTTTCTGATACCCTCAGTATGTATTGTTAAGTGTGTGCTGTACAGACATCTGACAGTTTGTGAACTCTGTAAAACACATATCAGTTTTTAATTCTGCATGGTGTGTGGATGTCCTACACTCACTACGATGTCAGGCTGCTCTCAGGCTGTACAGTATCTGGGTCCTGTTAAAATGATGTTTTCTATGAGCACCACATCACTGACTTCGTATACATTATGGACTAAATAAGTATTTCCACTAGACTGACATGTAGGCTACATCCAGCCTTGTTTCATCCTATCTTTCTATATGAATAATGGTCGTAATAGGGCACACCATGCACAATTCCTGCTGTGCAGATTAATTTGTTTTAAAGAATTGACAAACTGTCAGATGTCTGTAGGCATACAGCACACACTTAAAAAAGCAAATATAGTTGGCAGAGGTGCAAATATATATGAAAAAAGTGATTTATTCAAAAAGAGTTGACTTTTAAAACCACAAAAAACGTGCAGGACTTGGACCTGGATATGGAGATAAAAAGACATTGAGGAAATTAGAAAGAGAAGTAAGTGATCATTCCAGTGCACACTGTAAGCATGTATGTAACATAATGTGTTAATAATGGATATATATATATATATATATATATATATATATTATCGTATTCTATCTTTGTGGATTAGTGGTTGAAATAAATCTTCATAGTAAATTTCCTAAATAATATATTAACCTCCACCTCTCACTTAAGGCGAAGTGACAATAACTCCTTCAATGGCTTAATTATGTTTCAGTTAACAGCAGTGGTGAGTGAATGTAATGTTATCGGCTATTTTTAGATTAATTACGAGTTGAGTCGCTCCTCTATTGTCTGATACTTTGTTTTTCTCGCTGTTTTATTACAGCAGCTGACGTCCGTGTCTCCTTTTCTACATGTTATATGTTACTTCCTCCTAATCTTCCATTCAGAGCTGTTTCTCGCTGGGTTTAAAGTGCGCGGAACGCGTTTACTTCATTTCAGCATCAGTAAATCTGTGATCGACCTCGTGGTCTATTGAGGAAAGCAGTGAACGCGCATCTATCAGAATTACTTACACCTGGTTCAACCTAGTCGCTCCTCCTCAGCCTGGCTCGGCCTTCGTGAAACCAAACAAGCCAGGATGAATTCACTAGACTAGGTCAAGCCTCGCCTTCTCTCTTATCCCGGATATTTTTATTCTGCTTTGGTGAAACAGGCCCCAGCTACTTCCTCTGTGTGTGTCTGTGGTTGTTCTGAGAAGTGAAGGAGAAGTGTTGAGGTGAGGATGTGGTGAACATCAGAGCTCTGACCAGATAAACATCACAAACACAGGAACACACAGTCCTCACTTCATGAAGACAACATGGTGCTTATATTATGTTTCTGTACATTCTCTGATCACAAAGACGTAAAACTCTCCAAAACGTTCACAAATACAAGCAAAGATAGGAGAATCGTGCAAAAACTGAAAACACATTTGTGGATCAGAACTTATTTATTCTTGTTTCCAACCATATTAATAATATTTATCTTGATATTTATGTGGTGAGTGTTTGGAGGTGCCGGCCCTCTAGCTCAGCATCCACTGAATATAAAGTAGTTAAAAGTAGCTCCACCTCCACAATGAAATACTACTGATGTGTTGATGCATCACAGCACTTTTACTTTGGTCTACATTTTACTGATAATACTTCTGTACTTTTACTGAAGTAGGATGTTGAATGCATGACCTTTCCTTGTAATGGAGTATTTTGACAGTATGGTATTGAGTACTTCTTCCACCACTGCTGAGTTCTTGTATTTCTGTCCATTCTCAGGTCACTTTGGGTGCATTTCTATCTGTATTTAGAGCCATTTGAGAGCTCAGTGAGAACAGAGCTGTTGAAGCCAACAGAGGGAAGGTTCACTACTAGAAGTGGACAAGAGGAGGGAGGTTGTACTACTAGTAGAGGCAGGACATTCACTTTCCTTTATGATGCTGTTAGTACATGAAGGAATCACAAAACACAGTGTAGAATTCAACATGTGTTTATTTGCAGATGATGTTGTTATCAGATAGAATAAAGAGAAGACTGTTACTGACTCCATTAAGGCTGAAAACCCATTCAAACACATACAGTATGTTAACAGCAATGCTACATGAAAGAGGATTAAAATGAGTTCTTTTGCACACAGAGACATGAAACTGAGCTCAAGAAACTTCAGAAACAAGCAGCAAATCTTCAAATCAGCTGTGAAATCTTCAGCTGGAAGACAATTTAAGGATGTTAACAAGAGTTAAATGCTCTTCACTGTTAAATGAAGTTCAGATCCAGCTGCTGGCTTCTGAACTGGCTGCACATGAGAAACATTTTAACAACTGATGAAGGAAAAAGACACCAGACTGAGATAAAATAGTAGAAGCTGTTTCACACCAACAACTGATTTTTCTCTGAATAATTCACTCAGATATTTATAAAAACTGATTTTATGGGTTGTGGAACATTCGTGACGGGGAAAAAATATTCAGACGGACCTCAATTTCAGCTGATTTCCACCTGCAGGAATAAATGTTTGACCAATGAAATCCTTTGTTCCCAGTGATGTCATACCTCCAGGTATAGCTCCAGGTAGCTCGCTGCTACCTTTTGGTTTCTCAACACCCAACACTGTACTGTAGAAACACGGCGACGACGACCTCAACGACCAAATAAGAGACAATATGTGGCCTGAGATGGCCCAGCGGCTGGGTTACCATGGAGATGGTGATGGAGCCGATACGCACTCGCTAACGTTATCTGTTGGTCACAGAACGGGGCTAGCCACAACAGCTAGCGTTAGCATCACATCTGGGCTCTGATTAGTTGATGTATCGTGAAGCTAACGTTAACGGTTTTTGATCATTTGACCCGGTGTGCATAGTCGTCATTCCTGCATCGCTTCTTCACATCCAACTGGTGAGAAACAGCTTTAAAGGGGACATATCATTAAAACTCACTCTCTCACTGCTTGTGCTCATCTGGGTATCTGGAGTGTCGACCAACCCACAAACTGTGAAATAAGACAAGCAGTCAGTTTTTAGAGGGCTGTCTAGATCAGAAAACATGTGATTCAACCAGCCAATCAGATGTGGCCCCCCTTCCTATGTCACATACAGGCTCGTTAGAATATACCGCCCACAGCTGAGGGACTACCTTTGTAAAGGTGAACCATATTTATCTCTCTAGGCCAATCAGAGCAGACTGGGCTTCTTAAAGAGACAGGAGCTGAAACGGAGCGTTTCAGACAGAGGGTGAATACAGGTATATTCAGACAGACAGGAGGAGAATAATAATGTGTTTTTAGATTATTAAAGCATGTAAACATGTTCTAGTAGAAACCCAGAATACAAGTATGAACCTGGAAGTGAGCAGGATATTTCCCCTTTAAGCCTCTCAAAGTTCTGTTTTGTTATTTCAGATCTTGAAGTGTGTAAAACACGAGGAGTCGATGAGTTGGTCAAACTCCATCAGGAGATGTGATGTTTTCATAGTTCACTGTATCATCATCTGCATCATAACGCACCTGTGGAAAACAACACGACACCATCAGACCCACACTTCCTGTGATCTGTAGGCGTCCACTGCTCCACATTTAGCACAAGGAAATAAGAAATAGATTAAAGACAGCCGGTTCACTGCATTACATCCATTCAGGAGACTCTTTAGGTTCAATTAGTGAAGTCAAACTCAATAAGTAACAGCAGCTCTCCTCAATGAACAGCTACACAAGCACATCACTAGTTCTTCTCTCTGCTTTAACAAGTCAATGTGAGATGGAGGTGGTAGTGAGGGGCGTTGAGGTGCAGTCTGAAAAGGAGGCTTTCAGTCTGCAGCCAGGCTGACTTCAGTGGGGAGTTTATTCCACCACTGTAGGACCAGAACTGAGATCAGTTCAAGGTCCTCCAACACTTCAATGAACCAAACCCTCACTTGGTTCCAGCACCCAAAAGCCTCCCAAACTCCCCACATTTCCTCCCCACATTACTGCTGGTGTTTAGAAAGTGAACAGAGTTCCTAGTTGACCCTGAACGCACCATTAGTTCCTGTCTGATCTGTCATTTGTCTCTTCTTCTGTCTACATGTTGATAATGGAGAGTGTGTAAAAACTTACAGTGATTTCATCCGTCTGTGTTTTCTTCTCTGAAGACACGAGAGAAAGACTCAACTTTAGTTTACACACAATAAAAAAGGTTTATTAAAACTTTCATCTGTGAATGTTCTCACCTTTAATTCTTCTCCACACGTTGATCAGCACAACAGTTATTATGAGTGCTGCTAAACCCACAGACACAATGATGAACCTCCACCGGGCTGGAGAGAGAGAGAGGGGGGGGGGGGGAGAGAGAGGGGGGGGAGAGAGAGAGAGAGAGAGAGGGGGGGGAGGGGAGAGAGAGAGGGGGGGGAGAGAGAGAGGGGGGGAGAGAGGAGAGAGAGAGAGAGAGAGAGAGAGAGAGAGAGAGAGAGAGAGAGAGAGAGAGAGAGAGACAGAGAGAGAGAGACAGAGAGAGAGAGAGGAGAGAGAGAGAGAGAGAGAGAGAGAGAGAGAAGAGAGGAGAGACAGAGAGAGAGAGACAGAGAGAAGAGGAGACAGAGAAGAGAGAGAGAGAGAGAGAGAGAGAGAGAGGAGACGAGATGAGGGAAGTGGGAGAGAGAGAGAGAGAGAGAGAGAGAGAGGAGAGGAGACAGAGGGGAGAGACAGAGAGAGAGAGAGAGAGAGAGACAGAGAGAGAGAGAGAGAGAGAGAGAGAAGTAGAGAGAGAGAGAGAGAGAGGAGAGAGAGAGAGACAGAGAGAGAGAGAGAGAGAGAAGAGAGAGAGAGAGAGATGAGAGAGAGAGATGAGGATGAGAGAGAGAGAGAGGAACAGAGAGGAGAGAGAGAGACAGAGAGAGAAGAGAGGAAGAGGGAGACGAGGAGAGAGAGAGAGACAGTGAGAGAGAGAGAGAGAGAGAGAGAGAGAGTCAGAGAGAGAGAGAAGAGAGGGGTGTAAGGAGAGAGAGAGAGAGAGAGACCAGAGAGAGAGAGGAGAGAGTGAGGAGACAGAGAGGGAGGAGGAGAGAGTGAGAGAGAGACAGTTGAGAGAGAGGAGAGAGAGAGAGAGAGAGACAGAGAGAGAGAGACAGAGAGAGAGAGACAGAGAGAGAGTGAGAGAGAGAGAGAGAGAGAGAGAGAGAGAGAGAAGACAGAGAGGAGATATTGTAGATTATACACTTGATGTACATTTCATGACATCACAGAATCTAAAATATTTCCTACATTAATGTAAAACAGCAACGTATTATTATTTCCTGAAAAACACCCATTTCATCATTTTATAGAGTTAAGAGCAGCTTTAAAGCAGATTTTAGACAGATCCATGTCTTTGAACTTCATTTAAGGCTGTGGTGTGATATCGTGTTTAGGAGCTGTTACCTGCTTCTGTGCTTGTTTCCACTGGGTGGTTCTGTTGTTGGTGGGTCTGTTGTTGGTGGTTCTGTTTGTTGGTGGTTCTGTTGTTGTGTTCTCACATGAACACAATGAACACATGAACATCCAACACTTGAAACACATGAACACATGAACACATGAAACACATGAAACATGATCACATGAACACATGAACACATGATCACATAGAACACATGAAACCATGAACACATGAACACTGAACACATGATAACATGTACACATGATCCATGAACACATGAAACATGAAACACATGAACACATGAACACATGAACTCTATGAGACACTGGAACACATGAACACAGAAACACATGAACACATGATCACATGAACACATAACACATGAACACAGGAACACATGATCACATGAACACTGATCCACATGAAACACATGAAACACATGAACACATGAGACACATGAACACATGAAGACTTGAACACATGAACACATGAAGAGACTTGAACACATGAAACATGAGACACATGAAGAGATGACACTTGAAACACATGAACAGATTGAACAGACGAGAGACACGAGAACACAGGGAAGACACGAGAGACTTGAAGATTGAACAGAGAACACACGAACAGACGAAAGACACGAACACTCGAAGACACGAAGAGACGAAGAGAGAACACTTGAACACATGAGAGATGAAAGACATGAACACAGATGAACACATGAACACTTGAAACATGAAAGAGATGAACACATGAAGAGATGAAAACATGAACACACGAACACTTGAACACATTGACCATGACACATGAAAACATGAACACATGAACACTTGAACATTGAACACATGGAAACACATGAACACATGAACACATGATACACACGAACACACGAAACACACGAACACACGAACACATGAACACTTGAACACATGAACACATGAACACATGAACACTTGAACACTTGAACACTTGAACACATGAACACATGAACACATGAACACATGAACACTTGAACACATGAACACATGAACACATGAACACTTGAACACATGAACACATGAACACTTGAACACATGAACACATGAACACATGAACACTTGAACACATGAACACATGAACACTTGAACACATGAACACATGAACACACGAACACACGAACACAACTCAACTAACTTTTGTGATGTCAGATATTAAAACTTCAAATCCATCAACAAATATTTAGATAATAATTCAGTGTGAAGTGACTTTAAACAGCTCAACATGTTCTCACCTGAGGACCTGAAGGGAAACAGCTGCTCTGTTCTAGTGTTCCCACGAGTCACTTTACACATTAATGACTTATAGCCTGATGTGTGAATGTAATGAGACGTCCTGAAGGTCACAGAGGCTGAGCAGAGAGACTGTGATGTATTTAGATCTGTGTTGTCTTTATTCACATCTTGACCCTCAAACAGCCACTTCACTGTGTGGAGACAGACTCCATCATATATCGACACAGAGCAGGTTAACGTCACCTCATCAGAGTTCTTCTGTTCAGTCACTGGTGAAGACGGAGATATTGTGAGAGAAAGACAACAAGAGTTAAATTAACTTCATCACTGTAATCATTAATTATTGTAATGTTTCAGTATATTGTTCTAACGAGACAGTTTGAAGACATGATGATGTAAATACTCACTGGTAACAACAGACAGAAAAACCGCAGCGTCTGGACCTACTTGTTGTCCTGATCTGATCTGTCTGCAGGTGTATCCACCAGCATCATCCTCTGTGACCTTCTTTATAACCAGAGAACAGATCTCTGTGACACTCAGTCTGTCTGATTTATCTTTGGCCTGTTCACCAATCTGTCCGTCTCTAACCAGATATACTACTGGTCTCCTGGTATAATCACTGTAGATCCATGTAGTTCTGTCACAGTTATTCTGATCATCTATCACACTGTTACAGGACAAAGTGACTTCATCTGCAGCTCTGACAGTGAGGTAGAGGAGACTCTGTCCTGTTGCTGCTCCTGAGAAGATGAGAGAGAAATAAACGTCTGTTAGTGTGACGATTATTTCTTTATCTTTGGTTATCAAGAGTTCCTTAAACACACCATGTTGAACACATTAGTCTTAGTTAATAATATATAGATCATATATGTGTATTCTTACCTGTAAACTGAAGCAGCAGCATCAGAAATAAAGACGTTTGAATCCCTCTGAACTCATCCATGGTGATTCTCTGTCTCTTTGCTTCATCTATCTGTTGTCCTGAAGCTCTGAACTGTTTCTGAAACAGAGCTTTAGTAGAGAGATGCTGCATCTACTTCCTGTCATTAGTATGATGTCACTTCCTCATTTAGACCGTTTTAGATTCTCTCTGAATTTCTCGTCGACGTCCAAACAGCCAAAAACTCTGTTACAATTTTCACTTTTACATTTTTTAAATTTCCTCTCAGTAAGTTTTTGCGTTCATTGATCCGATCTGATGCTGCAGCAAACAAACTGTTAAGACTCATGTTGAGTCTCAAGTTCACACTTTCTCAACTCCCATGATGCACTTGTGACGCTGACGTCAGAGAACATTCACATCTTACTGGTTCTGACACCAGCCGTTTCCTCTTTGTGTTATTGCAGTTTTCTGAGAACTGAAGACGTTTTTAGGAGAGATTGTGGTAAACAACTTTATATTAATTTATAATTACTGTTGGCGGCCAAAAAGAGGTAAAAACATACAAAAAGTTCACTAAAAAAGCAAAGATAGGAGAATCGTGGAAAACTGAAAACACATTTGTGGGTCAGAAGTTATTTTTTCTTGTTTCCAACCATATTAATAATATTTATCTTGATATTTATGTGGTGAGTGTTTGGAGGTGCCGGTCCTCTTGCTCAGCATCCACTGAATATAAAGTAGTTAAAAGTAGCTCCACCTCCACAATGAAATACTCCTGATGTGTTGTAAAAGTACTTGTTGGGCAGAATTGTCCCCTTCAGAGAGTTTACATTATTATATATCATATTATTGGATTATTATTACTGATGTGTTAACAGGTCAGCAGCATTTTAATGTGACAGCTGGTGGAGGTGGAGCTCATTTTAACTACTTTATGTACTGTTGGATGTTTAATCTGAAGCTCACTATCATATTTTATAAACTCATCACATGTTGTGTTTGTAAAATCTGTAAAGTAACTCTGAAATATAGTGGAGTAGAAGTACTAAATGTTGGCGAGGAAAAACTGTCATGTCCATTTCCAAAGGGGTCCCTTGACCTCTGACCTCCAGATATGTGAATGTAAATGGGTTCTATGGGTACCCACATGTCCACACTGACACACTTTCTGGACAATATCTGTCATTGTTTTGTGTTGTTAAATGATTTATAAAAATAAATATATACATACATTTGCATAAAGCAGCATATTTGTCCACTCCCATGTTGATAAGAAGCTTAGTTTTAAGCCCAACCATGTTGTTTTTTTCCTACCATAGCTATGTGGTTTGTTGCCTCATCCTAAACGAGTGTATTTGTTTTTTCCAATAGAAGCAGCTAGAAGCAGAAACTCCAAAAGTCCCTAAATCTAGAGAGAAAGTCACCAAGTCATCAACACTGACAGTCCGTCTCTTTTCTGTCAAAAGTGAATTATTCCGTCATAGTCAATTTATTTTTACCGCTAATGTAAAAAAGATTGATGGTTGGAACATCAGAATTCACAAGAGCGAGTTACGCTGGGAAACTTATAGTCGTACGCCGCTAGCAACAAGTGCTGAGGTCAGCACAACAAGAGGATTGTCAGTCACACTATGGCGAGCGCAAATAAAACGCCGGAGCTGGAAGACCCGCCTGCAGGTCCCAGGTCAGCTACTACAGCAACGGAGAGAGAGCTGTGTATAACACGAGGCCGGTGTGTCGTCGTGGCTCCACCGTTGTAGAGGATGTGAATGGAAAGCTAACACATCAAACATGCTAACGCATCACCCAGATGTGCCGATCACCAGGACGAGGGAAAACAAGGTGAAGCCCAGCTCCTTATCCCCGCTGCTTTACAGCAGCCTTTAGACACAACAGCAGAAGGAGATCAAACATGGACAGAAGTAACATTTACATCAGTATATAGTCAACGTGGAACTAACTCAAGTTTTATCTTTTATTATTCTATGTAGCATTTTCCATCTCATAACATTAATAGATGCGTTCATGCGTGCATCTTTTCACCCCTGATGATGATGTCTGATCAATACAACAGGCAGGAACTAACAGACACCTTGGATGCAGAAAAAGCCTTTGATTGGGTAAACTGGAAATTTCCCTTTATATTCATTTAGCTGACGCTCTTTCATCCAAAGTGTCATACAGTATAATGAGTGGATTCTACCACGTGGATACAACCCAATCATGCAACTACATCAACTTCACTGAAGTGCTTCGAGTGTTGCATCTAGAAATAATAGCAGACAGGTGTTTTCCACAGCAGCCCGTCTGATGACGATGTCCCGTCTGTGCAATCAATGAAGTTCTTAACGTGTTTTGACCTGAATTATTTTGCAAAGCCGACGACTCTCTGCTCTTTTTGTCTCGGCAGGACACAACCTCTCAGCTGAGCATGCCACGTGCACACACACACACACACACACACACACACACACACACACACACACACACACACACACACACACACACACACACATTCATAAATTGCCACACAATGTTTTCCTTAACAAACTGAAATAAATTGAAAATAAACAAGAAATAACAGATCCGTTGACAGTGTTTGTAACATGACATGTTTAGCATAGCCTATGTTGTACTGTGTATTGGGGGGGACACGACACCTCCCAAAGAATGCATGGTTACGCCCTAGCTTGTAGAAGACACGGTAGCCAACCCATATCATGGACTCTATATAAAGATGGACGACATGACAGCTCCCCAAAAGTGAAGCCAAAACATCGGGATCGCCCCCTGGTGGCTGGCTGCAGTATAGGTCATAAACCCCGCCCCCCCCTCCATGTTAGCGGATGGGACATGGGGCAGCTGTGGCTGAGAGGTAGAGCGGGTCGTCCACCAATCAGAAGGTCGGTGGTTCGATCCCCGGCTCCTCCAGTCCACATGTCGAAGTGTCCTTGAGCGAGATACTGAACCCCAAACTGCTCCTGAAGGCTGAACCATCGGTGTGTGAATGAGTGTTTAGATCAGATCCTGATGGACAGGTTGGCTCCTTGTAGAGCAGCCTCTACCATCAGTGTATGAATGTGTGTGTTAATGGGTGAATGCTGCCAGCAGTGTGTGAATGTGTGTGTGAATGTGTGAATACTGACATGTAGTGTAAAGAGCTTTGAGTGGTCAGAAGACTAGAAAGGAGATATACTGTATAAATGTAAGTCCATTTGCCAAAAAGTCAAAGTACACGTCAAATAAATTCTTCATGTCAAAGACGTTTCCTGATTAGTTTGGCTCCACCACCCAGTCACTGTGCAGACTTTGGCTCCAAATGGTGTCAACTTATCAAGGCGGCAGCTCATTTTTGCCTTCACTTTTGTACAGAGGGAGGAAGTGGAGATGCGCCGTCCATCTATATATACAGTCTATGATCCATATGTTAAACAAAACACTGAACCAGCCCTAATTCATACATTACGTCAAAACATGTCAAAATGTCTGACTAGATATTATGCATTTTATTCTTTGACATATCCAGACCCTACAGACTGTATTATCTACCACCATCCTATCAATGCCCAGCAACAGAGTGATGTTGTTACTGCACTAAATGAGTTCCTCAGTCAGCTGACAGCTGTTACAATACAACAAGCAGCAGACATTCTTCAGAGGGATGATGATGAAACAGTGCTCTTTGTTGTGCTCAGTATTCCATCATGTGCTGGGTTCATACAGGTGGCTCATAGTTCCTCATTGTCTCAGCCAGCGTTGTGGAAAATAACAGAGCTACTGTACATTGTGTTGTCTTTGTGTGCTTGTGTCTAATATGAACAATAGACCATGAAACAGCATTACACTAAACATTTCACAGAGTGGCTACACAGGGAGGATACAGTCTCCTTCATGCTGCTCTCCTTTCTACCACAGGGTGGCACCCTCACTACTCTACAACCATAATACTCTCCATCCACACACCATGAGGACATGGGTAATACTGCCATAATCTGTCCTACTCTCCATCCACACAGCCATGAGGACATGGGTAATACTGCCATAATCTGTCCTACTCTCCATCCACACACCATGAGGACATGGGTAATACTGCCATAATCTGTCCTACTCTCCATCCACACAGCCATGAGGACATGGGTAACACTGCCATAATCTGTCCTACTCTCCATCCACACATCCATGAGGACATGGGTAACACTGCCATAATCTGTCCTACACTCCATCCACACAGCCATGAGGACATGGGTAATACTGCATAATCTGTCCTACTCTCCATCCACACATCCATGAGGACATGGGTAATACTGCCATAATCTGTCCTACTCTCCATCCACACAGCCATGAGGACATAGATAACACTGCCATAATCTGTCCTACACTCCATCCACACAGCCATGAGGACATGGGTAACACTGCCATAATCTGTCCTACACTCCATCCACACAGCCATGAGGACATGGGTAATACTGCCATAAGTCCTACTCTCCATCCACACATCCATGAGGACATCGGTAACACTGCAACAGGTCACAAGAGATGTTGAGCATGATGTAAAGTTAAGAAGAGGACATTTAAAAGATCACTCCTTTTATACAGTATGTCTGACTGAAACAATAAAGCATGTCAATAATTCAGCAGCATTAAAACACAGTCGGCCTGTCGCTGACCAGAGAGCAGGAAGGGACTGACCAGGCTGATGCTCCTCAGAGCACTGGACCGTCCGAACGGACCGAGCTGCTCCAGAATGTAGGGAGGCTCTTTTTAACTCCTCTCAGCTCTGACCTCGGGATCCCCCAGTCAGAGCTGGTTAATGTGGCCCGGGTAAGGGAAGTTTGGGGTCCCTGCTGGAGCTGTTGCCCCCGCGACCCGACCCCGGATAAGCGGTTGAAGATGAGTGAGTGATCCTGGATTTATATTTTATTTCTGCTATTTTTTGTTAGGTTTATATATACATATATTATATTATATATATATATATTATATATATATAATACACACTAAATACTAAGTTTCCACTAAGGATTGGAGGCCGAGGACAGAATGAGCTGCTGTCACCGGACTGCTGGGCACCAGAGCATTTTAAACTGCTGAGATGATGAACGGACCAATCAACAGCGGACACAGCCCAGACCGAACCCACACCTCCAGCCAATCAGAGAGCGAGCACCTAAATAATAAAAATCAAAGATCCTCACACACAGGACACTCACTCTCACACAAAACACAGTCACACAAAGATCCTCACCAAATAGAGAGACACTCACTCTGACACAGAATACAAATACATTTCAATATACGGTCAGGGCCGTAAACATATATGTTGCGACCTGACCATCCAAGATGGTGGCAAAGACATGAACTGCACTTCCCAGGATTCCTTTGGGTCACTCATTGAGTAGCTCCACCCATGGACTCAGTAACCATTTCCATTGGCTACTGTAACATGATGACTCATTCACAAGTACATGTGAATTTTAGGCGGGATGAATAGGAAGGTCTCCCTCTTGTCTTCTCGGCTGCTGACCTGGAGGAAACTCAGCCTCTTTGCTCTCTTGTTCCTGGCCTTTCAACACCCCTGCCCCGCAGGAGGTCAGCTGCAGCTCTTCTCACCTAAGCTCTCCAGCCAGAGACTGCATGAAGAAGCAGCTCTGCTGTGATCTATGTCTTGTTCGCAGTCAGACATAGAAACCCAAGGAACTTCTAAGGCAGAAGACGCGAGTGCCTGCCTTTGACCAACTAACTTCAACCAACCAAGGAAGTTAGCACCAAGCCACCAAGCTGCAGAAACAGGACTGGACCAGTTTCCCTCCAACTGCACAACTGGATTTGAGCACAGCAAGGACAACAACTTCGACCCTGGAACCACAACCTTCTCCAGTCTGCTTTCTCCAATCACTCCTTGGAATTACAACCCTTTTCCTCCGTGGTTTGGTAGTGTACTGGGCATATTTAGCATTAGCAATTGCACACGGCTGAGCAAGACTGTTCAACTTTAACTTCGGTGAATGTACATGTATTGATTGGGTTTAATGTAATTCATTAAGTTTGAATGTTGTGATATTATTTGTAGTCAGGATATTTGATTAGCTGGCTTCGCCACATCTGATGTGTTTAGTTTATGCTCCACACAGACATAGGGTCTTGCATGCAAACTAACCATCTTTCCTAACGTACTGCATTATCTGACACACATTAAGAT
Source organism: Sebastolobus alascanus (assembly GCA_916701645.2). Lineage (NCBI taxonomy): Eukaryota > Metazoa > Chordata > Actinopteri > Perciformes > Sebastidae > Sebastolobus > Sebastolobus alascanus. The sequence goes on along the minus strand of CAKAOJ020000841.1, from coordinate 12,221 downwards.
CACTTACATAAACTGTGAATTGGTTTTAAACACAAACATACACATTCAGATAATCCCAACCCCCACATCACATCTCTTTGTTCTCCCTGAGCCCATGTGCTCCAAAGGACAAAGAGACCATGTGATGACACCCTGGTGGCCATCTTTGATCCGGCCATCTTTGTAGTTTTACAGTGCTCGCCATTTTGTTTTGTAGGCCATGCAGACATCAAAGACAAGTAGCGATCTTGTCTTTGTCTCTCTCTCTCTCTCCCTCTCTCTCTCTCTCACACACACACACACCCACACACACGCACACACGCACACACACACACATGCTCACACACTGTGTTTGGTTTGTTTAGTTTAGTTATTTAGTTAGATTAATATTGTGTTTTAACCTTTATTATCTTGTAAATAAATATTTTTGGATCATACATGCTGGTCTGTTTAATGTTGTACGAGAGTGAATAATGCCAACCGCTGCTGTGTCAAGAACTCCAAAATCCTTCAACCTTTACTATCTATTGATATAGTGATTTTTGGTTATATTTATTAATTTAATTATTAATCAAAGTTCTAAATTGATAGTTTAGTATATTTAATGAGACTTAGCTATGAGACTACATTAATTTGCTATTGTTTTCTCTTTGTTTCAAAGAGTGGTGCCCCAAGGATGATTTTAATACACATTAAATCATATTATTTATTATAATTAATAATTATTTTGATAATTATTATTTACTTTTGATAGCCATTTTGAGCTTGTGTACCAATGTAATTTGGTGCCCTGTTATTATTAATATATATTGATAATTAAGTAATATTAATTTTATTAATATTGATAATTTTCTTTAATATTGTCTAATAACTAGACCAGCTCCTATCTGCGTCCCCAACATTATGGTGCCCCGTGTGAGGCATAGTATTGTTGGCCAATTATTCATAATTGTGCAATATTAATTTTCAGCATCATTTTTGGTCAAAACCGAAAATTTCATATTCCACTTCTGAACAAACCAAAAGTGTTGAGATTCTACACCACTAGTCTTCCACAGGAGTAGATATCCAGCTGTACTTTTAAACAAGTACATTGTGGTTGGAATTATAATTTGAGAGACTTTGATTATTAACACTTAAACCTTCAAAGTGTTATTTTTAGAACTTGCTTTTGCTGCTAATTCAAGTTAACCTACTTTGTAGAACTTGAAAGAATTTTGGTTCAGCGTTTGAATACATAGTATTCAATGCAATCTAGTCAAGTTGTCATAAATTGCTGTTAGTCTAAGTGTTCCTTTAATGACACAGCGTGCCACCGGCCCTGTGTAACATAGAGAGCTTGTACCTGGCTGTCACTGCCATGCATTTCAGCCTGACTGAGTTAAATTGAGCCTGATAAGAGCCACAGCGTGCTACCAGCCCTGTGATATAAGTTTGCACCTAGCTGTTACTTTCACGCCTCCCAGCTTGAGTCACCTTTAAGAGACATCAACACAACTGTTACTGCCCTGCATCTCAGTTAGTGCATGTTGTGTGTAAGCAAACTTGTTTTGTAAACCTGTGTTTACTTTACTGGCCCCTTTTGTTTTATGCCCACTAGAGACACTAGTTGGTGTTGTAGCTACCCCTCCTCCACAGTTAGGCTAGTGTACCTACTGCTACAGTACAAGGTGTCTGCCAAAGCAACACCATAGCCACAACATTGTTTTGTCTTTTGTACTAGACACCTTGTTTAGTTTTACCCTCCATTCCAGGCATAACAATGGAGAACCCCTGTGTAGAGCTTTTTATTTCCTCCGTAGCACAGAGCCTAAACCCTGGCTGCCCTGAACTCATCAGCAGGTTGAGTTTCAGTGAGTGCAGGAAAGAAATGGAATCGCTACTCACAGACAGGTGTGATGCGCAGACCGCATCCAAAGATCATTGTTTAAATGCTTGCTTCTGATTTTTCACAGGCAAACCAGTCTTGCCATTCAGAGCAAAGCAGTCCTGGAGAAGGAGGTAGATACCCTAAGAACGCAAAATGCTTGTCTCCTCCATGAAGTTCAGACAGCAAACAAAAAGATGATGCGTTACTTCGAAGACCTGCATTCAGCAGAGTCAGATCTTTGCTCACACAAAGAGCAATTGTTAGGGCTTAGATTAGAACATCTCACCCCACCACAGTCTGTCAGCCATTGTGATTCTGGTTACTCAGATTCACACTCCTCACTTGATGAATGGTTAACCCCCTCTCCACTCAGAAGTAAGAGATTTCCAACTGACTCAAAGTCCTTGGGAATGAAGTCAGCTCCACTGAGAGACAGTGCTAACAGCCACCTGACTTCCCATTTTTCTGATACTGACAGCTGATACTGATTGCTTTGGTGTGTGCCACAAAGGTGAAACATCATACTCGTGGGTCTTTATAGGTCGAGTCATTAATGGTTGAGCGTTATGTCTCCCCAAAGAGCTTCATCACACAGCAGAACTACTGTCAAATATCCCTCCTTATCTCCCACTCATTCATTCATTCATTCATTCATTCATTCATTCATTCATTCAATAACTATATTAAATAATAACTTCAGTAATATTAGAGTTCCTCAGGGTCACCACCCTTCTTGATAAAGGGTAAACGATAGCGGTGTAACTGATCTAGTCTCATTAATGCTTTACTCTGAATGTTGACTCTTTTATTCATTAATTAAAATAATCATAAAAGTTGAGATGTGGTGCTTTAAACCTAATTCCTGTATTTATATTAAAGGTTTCTTCTTTCCTTTCTCCTCTAACGTAATGTAATATTTTAGAACATAGGTGATGTACCTTCTGATACATGTGATGATGAATATGACATAATGTTTATAAATAACATGTTTGATATTTAGAAGTATGATAGCAGGATATTTATTGTATTAATGTTTTATGTTCTTTTTCTACATTGTTATCTGTTTGTGGATATTTCATCAGGCTCCACCTGCTATCATGGAGCCTGTTTGTCTGTTGCTGTGCTTTATGTATAAATGTGGGAGTGGTTTCCACTTTTCAAACACTTTGACCGGACGAAGATCCAAGTAGGATCCAAACACAGTCAATAAAAACACTGTGGCATGGAGTAGTGTCACTCACTCACTCACTCACTCATCTTCAACCGCTTATCCGGGGTCGGGTCGGGGGGGCAACAGCTCCAGCAGGGAGCCCCAAACTTCCCTTTCCCGGGCCACATTAACCAGCTCTGACTGGGGGATCCCGAGGCGTTCCCAGGCCAGTGTGGAGATATAATCTCTCCACCTAGTCCTGGGTCTTCCCCGTGACCTGAAACTAGTGATTGAGACCATAAACTCATGTTTACAACGTTTACTGAGGTAATAAATCAAGAGAGAAGTAGAATCATTTTCTCAGAGACTTCTATAGAACCAGAGGAGTCGCCCCCTGCTGGCTGGTAGACAGGATGAAGGTTAAAGACTCTTCATCATGGACTTCACCTCTCACACCTGGAGGTTGACCTCTGGTCCCAGCAGGTGGTCATGTGCATCTAAACCTTCTAAAAGTAGCAGGAGTTACAGTGGTGGAAAGTACATGTACTGAAGTACTGTACTTAAGTACAATTTTGTGGTGCGTTTGCTTTACTTGAGTATTTGTCACGTTTCACTACCACAAAAGAGAAAACTTTATATTTATTTATAATTATTATTGGAGGCTCAAAGATGTAAAACTGTCCAAAAGGTTGTTTTCTCTTAAACTTATAACTTTATTCTCAAAATCTCAGATACATTTTTATTTGCTCAATGTGGCCCTATAGTACTCCTTCGTACTGTTTAACTGTTAAGTTTGAAGTATTTTGCTGATTTTCTTGTGTATATTATATATACGTATATATATATTATATCTTAGAGGTGTTTACGGTGATGGGAACTGTAGACAATGTGTGGATCAACAACAGAACAGAGGAAGTTGACCGTGTGAAGATTGTTAGTTCAGATAAATGTTTTCTGTAGATGGTGTTTAGAAAACAGACAGCAGGTCTGAGACCAGCTGCTTCCTATGTGTGTGTCTGTGGTTGTTCTGAGAGAAGGAGAAGTGTTGAGGTGAGGATGTGGTGAACATCAGAGCTCTGACCAGATAAACATCACAAACACAGGAACACACAGTCCTCACTTCATGAAGACAACATGGTGCTTATATTATGTTTCTGTACATTCTCTGATCACAAAGACGTAAAACTCTCCAAAACCATCACAAATACAAGCAAAGATAGGAGAATCGTGCAAAAACGGAGAACACATTTGTGGATCAGAACTTATTTATTCTTGGTTCCAACCATATTAATAATATTTATCTTGATATTTATGTGGTGAGTGTTTGGAGGTGCCGGCCCTCTAGCTCAGCATCCACTGAATATAAAGTAGTTAAAAGTAGCTCCACCTCCACAATGAAATACTACTGATGTGTTGTAAAAGTACTTCTTAGGCAGAATTGTCCCTTTCAGAGAGTTTACATTATTATATATCATATTATTGGATTATTATTACTGATGTGTTAACAGGTCAGCAGCATTTTAATGTGACAGCTGGTGGAGGTGGAGCTCATTTTAACTACTTTATGTACTGTTGGATGTTTAATCTACAGCTCACTATCATATTTTATAAACTCATCACATGTTGTGTTTGTAAAATCTGTAAAGTAACTCTGAAATATAGTGGAGTAAAAGTACTAAATGTTGGCGAGGAAAAACTGTCATGTCCATTTCCAAAGGGGTCCCTTGACCTCTGACCTCCAGATATGTGAATGTAAATGGGTTCTATGGGTACCCACATGTCCACACTGACACACTTTCTGGACAATATCTGTCATTGTTTTGTGTTGTTAAATGATTTATAAAAATAAATATATACATACATTTGCATAAAGCAGCATATTTGTCCACTCCCATGTTGATAAGAAGCTTAGTTTTAAACCCAAACATGTTGTTTTTTTCCTACCCTAGCTATGTGGTTTGTTGCCTCATCCTAAACGAGTGTATTTGTTTTTTCCAATAGAAGCAGCTAGCAGCAGAAACTCCAAAAGTCCCTAAATCTAGAGAGAAAGTCACCAAGTCATCAACACTGACAGTCCGTCTCTTTTCTCTCAAAAGTGAATTATTCCGTCATAGTCAATTTATTTTTATCGCTAATGTAAAAAAGATTGATGCTTGGAACATCAGAATTCACAAGAGCGAGTTACGCTGGGAAACTTATAGTCGTACGCCGCTAGCAACAAGTGCTGAGGTCAGCACAACAAGAGGATTGTCAGTCACACTATGGCGAGCGCAAATAAAACGCCGGAGCTGGAAGACCCGCCTGCAGGTCCCAGGTCAGCTACTACAGCAACGGAGAGAGAGCTGTGTATAAGACGAGGCCGGTGTGTCGCCGTCGCTCCACCGTTGTAGAGGATGTGAATGGAAAGCTAACACATCAAACATGCTAACGCATCACCCAGATGTGCTGATCACCAGGACGAGGAGAAAACAAGGTGGAGTCCAGCTCCTTATCCCGCTGCTTTACAGCAGCCTTTAGACACAACAGCAGAAGGAGATCAAACATGGACAGAAGTAACATTTACATCAGTATATAGTCAACGTGGAACTAACTCAAGTTTTTCTTTTATTATTCTATGTAGTATTTTCCATCTCATAACATTAATAGACACGTTCATGCGTGCATCTTTTCACCCCTGATGATGATGTCTGATCATTACAATAGGCAGGAACTAACAGACACCTTGGATGCAGAAAAAGCCTTTGATTGGGTAAACTGGAAATTTCCCTTTATATTCATTTAGCTGACGCTCTTTCATCCAAAGTGACATACAGTATAATGAGTGGATTCTACCACGTGGATACAACCCAATCATGCAACTACATCAACTTCACTGAAGTGCTTCGAGTGTTGCATCTAGAAATAATAGCAGACAGGTGTTTTCCACAGCAGCCCGTCTGATGACGATGTCCCGTCTGTGCAATCAATGAAGTTCTTAACGTGTTTTGACCTGAATTATTTTGCAAAGCCGACGACTCTCTGCTCTATTTGTCTCGGCAGGACACAACCTCTCAGCTGAGCATGCCACGTGCACACACACACACGAACACACACACACACACACACACACACACACACACACACACACACACACACACACACACACACACACACACACATTAATAAATTGCCACACAATGTTTTCCTTAACAAACTGAAATAAATTGAAAATAAACAAGAAGCAGCCTCTGCCATCAATGTGTGAATGTGTGTGTGAATGTGTGTGTGAATGTGTGAATTCTGACATGTAGTGTAAAGAGCTTTGAGTGGTCAGAAGACTAGAAAGGAGATATACTGTATAAATGTAAGTCCATTTGCCAAAAAGTCAAAGTACACGTCAAATAAATTCTTCATGTCAAAGATGTTTCCTGATTAGTTTGGCTCCACCACCCAGTCACTGTGCAGACTTTGGCTCCAAATGGTGTCAACTTATCAAGGCGGCAGCTCATTTTTGCCTTCACTTTTGTACAGAGGGAGGAAGTGGAGATGCGCCGTCCATCTATATATACAGTCTATGATCCATATGTAAAACAAAACACTGAACCAGCCCTAATTCATACATTACGTCAAAACATGTCAAAATGTCTGACTAGATATTATGCATTTTATTCTTTGACATATCCAGACCCTACAGACTGTATTATCTACCACCATCCTATCAATGCCCAGCAACAGAGTGATGTTGTTACTGCACTAAATGAGTTCCTCAGTCAGCTGACAGCTGTTACAATACAACAAGCAGCAGACATTCTTCAGAGGGATGATGATGAAACAGTGCTCTTTGTTGTGCTCAGTATTCCATCATGTGCTGGGTTCATACAGGTGGCTCATAGTTCCTCATTGTCTCAGCCAGCGTTGTGGAAAATAACAGAGCTACTGTACATTGTGTTGTCTTTGTGTGCTTGTGTCTAATATGAACAATAGACCATGAAACAGCATTACACTAAACATTTCACAGAGTGGCTTTACAGGGAGGATACAGTCTCCTTCATGCTGCTCTCCTTTCTACCACAGGGTGGCACCCTCACTACTCTACAACCATAATCTGTCCTACTCTCCATCCACACATCCATGAGGACATGGGTAATACTGCCATAATCTGTCCTACTCTCCATCCACACATCCATGAGGACATGGGTAATACTGCCATAATCTGTCCTACTCTCCATCCACACAGCCATGAGGACATAGGTAACACTGCCATAATCTGTCCTACACTCCATCCACACAGCCATGAGGACATGGGTAATACTGCCATAATCTGTCCTACTCTCCATCCACACACCATGAGGACATGGGTAATACTGCCATAATCTGTCCTACTCTCCATCCACACAGCCATGAGGACATGGGTAACACTGCCATAATCTGTCCTACTCTCCATCCACACATCCATGAGGACATGGGTAACACTGCCATAATCTGTCCTACACTCCATCCACACAGCCATGAGGACATGGGTAATACTGCCATAATCTGTCCTACTCTCCATCCACACACCATGAGGACATGGGTAACACTGCCATAATCTGTCCTACTCTCCATCCACACATCCATGAGGACATGGGTAACACTGCAACAGGTCACAAGAGATGTTGAGCATGATGTAAAGTTAAGAAGAGGACATTTAAAAGATCACTCCTTTTATACAGTATGTCTGACTGAAACAATAAGGCATGTCAATATTTCAGCAGCATTGAAACACAGTCGGCCTGTCACTGACCAGAGAGCAGGAAGGGACTGACCAGGCTGATGCTCCTCAGAGCACTGGACCGTTCGACCGGACCGAGCTGCTCCAGAATGTAGGGAGGCTCTTTTTAACTCCTCTCAGCTCTGACCTCGGGATCCCCCAGTCAGAGCTGGTTAATGTGGCCCGGGAAAGGGAAGTTTGGGGTCCCTGCTGGAGCTGTTGCCCCCGCGACCCGACCCCGGATAAGAGGCTGAAGATGAGTGAGTGATCCTGGATTTATATTTTATTTCTGCTATTTTTTGTTAGGTTTACATATACATATATTATATTATATATATATATATATTATATATATATAATACACACTAAATACTAAGTTTCCACTAAGGATTGGAGGCCGAAAAAAGAATGAGCTGCTGTCAGTTAGCTGTCACCGGACTGCTGGGCACCAGAGCATTTTAAACTGCTGAGATGATGAACGGACCAATCAGCACACAGCCCAGACCGAACCCACACCTCCAGCCAATCAGAGAGCGAGCACCTAAATAATAAAAATCAAAGATCCTCACACACAGGACACTCATTCTCACACAAAACACAGTCACACAAAGATCCTCACCAAATAGAGAGACACTCACTCTGACACAGAATACAAATACATTTCAAAATACGGTCAGGGCCGTAAACATATATGTTGCGACCTGACCATCCAAGATGGTGGCAAAGACATGAACTGCACTTCCCAGGATTCCTTTGGGTCACTCATTGAGTAGCTCCACCCATGGACTCAGTAACCATTTCCATTGGCTACTGTAACATGATGACTCATTCACAAGTACATGTGAATTTTAGGCGGGATAAATAGGAAAGTCTCCCTCTTGTCTTCTCGGCTGCTGACCTGGAGGAAGCTCAGCCTCTTTGCTCTCTTGTTCCTGGCCTTTCAACACCCTGCAGCCCCGCAGGAGGTCAGCTGCGGCCCTTCTCACCTAAGCTCTCCAGCCAGAGACTGCATGAAGAAGCAGCTCTGCTGTGATCTATGTCTTGTTTGCAGACAGACATAGAAACCCAAGGAACTTCTAAGGCAGAAGACGCGAGTGCCTGCCTTTGACCAACTAACTTCAACCAACCAAGGAAGTTAGCACCAAGCCACCAAGCTGCAGAAACAGGACTGGACCAGTTTCCCTCCAACTGCACAACTGGATTTGAGCACAGCAAGGACAACAACTTCGACCCTGGAACCACAACCTTCTCCAGTCGGCTTTCTCCAATCCCTCCTTGGAATTACAACCCTTTCTTCTGGATTGGTAACGTACTGAGCATATTTAGCATTAGCAATTGCACACGGCTGAGCAAGACTGTTCAACTTTAACTTCGGTGAATGTACATGTATTGATTTGGTTTAATGTAATTCATTGAGTTTGAATGTTGTGATATTATTTGTAGTCAGGATATTTGAGTAGCTGGCTTTGCCAAATCTGATGTGTTTAGTGTATGCTCCAGACAGACATAGGGTCTTGCATGCAAACTAACCATCTTTTCTAACGTACTACATTATCTGACACACATTAAGATCACTTACATAAACTGTGAATTGGTTTTAAACACAAACATACACATTCAGATAACCCCAACCCCCACATCACACCTCTTTGTTCTCCCTGAGCCCATATGCTCCAAAGGACAAAGAGACCATGTGGTGATACCCTGGCGGCCATCTTTGATCCGGCCATCTTTGTAGTTTTACAGTGCTCGCCATTTTGTTTTGTAGGCCATGCAGACATCAAAGACAAGTAGCCATCTTGTCTTTGTCTCTCTCTCCCTCTCCCTCTCTCTCTCTCTCTCACACACACACACACCCACACACACACACACACACACGCACACACACACACATGCTCACACACTGTGTTTGGTTTGTTTAGTTTAATTATTTAGTTAGATTAATATTGTGTTTTAACCTTTATTATCTTGTAAATAAATATTTGTGGATCATACATGCTGGTCTGTTTAATGTTGTACGAGAGTGAATAATGCCAACCGCTGCTGTGTCAAGAACTCCAAAATCCTTTAACCTTTACTATCTATTGATATAGTGATTTTTGGTTATATTTATTAATTTAATTATTAATCAAAGTTCTAAATTGATATTTTAGTATATTTAATGAGACTTAGCTATGAGACTACATTAATTTGCTATCGTTTTCTGTTTGTTTCAAAGAGTGGTGCCCCGAGGATGATTTAATACACATTAAATCATATTATTTCTTATAATTAATAATTATTTTGACATTGTAATGTCTTTTGAGCTTATGTACCAATGTAATTTGGTGCCCTGTTATTATTAATATATATTGATAATTAAGTAATATTAATTTTATTAATATTGCTAATTTTCTTTAATATTATCTAATAACTAGACCAGCTCCTATCTGCGTCCCCAACAGTATGGTGCCCCGTGTGAGGCATAGTATTGTTGGCAAATTATTCATAATTGTGCAATATTAATTTTCAGCATAATTTTTGGTCAAAACCGAAAATTTCATATTCCACTTCTAAACAAACCAAAAGTGTTGACATTTTACACCACTAGTCTTCCACAGGAGTAGACGTCCAGATGTACTTTTAAACAAGTACATTGTGGTTGGAATTATAATTTGAGAGACTTTGATTATTAACACTTAAACCTTCATAGTGTTAATTTTAAGAACTTGCTTTTGCTGCTAATTCAAGTTAACCTACTCTGTAGAACTTGAAAGAATTTTAGTTCATCATTTGAATACCATGTATTCAATGCAATCTAGTCAAGTTGTCATAAATTTCTGTTAGTCTAAGTGTTCCTTTAATGACACAGCGTGCCACCGGCCCTGTGTAACATAGAGAGCTTGTACCTGGCTGTCACTGCCATGCATTTCAGCCTGACTGAGTTAAATTGAGCCTGATAAGAGCCACAGCGTGCTACCAGCCCTGTGATATAAGTTTGCACCTAGCTGTTACTTTCACGCCTCCCAGCTTGAGTCACCTTTAAGAGACATCATCACAACTGTTACTGCCCTGCATCTCAGTTAGTGCATGTTGTGTGTAAGCAAACTTGTTTTGTAAACCTGTGTTTACTTTACTGGCCCCTTTTGTTTTATGCCCACTAGAGACACTAGTTGGTGTTGTAGCTACCCCTCCTCCACAGGAAGCTACCCTCCATAGAGTAAGCCAGTACATTGTTTTGTTAGGCTAGTGTACCTACTGCTACACTACAAGGTGTCTGCCAAAGCAACACCATAGCCACAACATTGTTTTGTCTTTTGTACTAGACACCTTGTTTAGTTTTACCCTCCATTCCAGGCATAACAATGGAGAGCCCCTGTGTAGAGTTTTTTATTTCCTCCGTAGCACAGAGCCTAAACCCTGGCTGCCCTGAACTCATCAGCAGGTTGAGTTTCAGTGAGTGCGGGAAAGAAATGGAATCGCTACTCACAGACAGGTGTGATGCGCAGACCGCATCCAAAGATCATTGTTTAAATGCTTGCTTCTGATTTTTCACAGGCAAACCAGTCTTGCCATTCAGAGCAAAGCAGTCCTGGAGAAGGAGGTAGATACCCTAAGAACGCAAAATGCTTGTCTCCTCCATGAGGTTCAGACAGCAAACAAAAAGATGATGCGTTACTTGGAAGACCTGCATTCAGCAGAGTCAGATCTTTGCTCACACAAAGAGCAATTGTTAGGGCTTAGATTAGAACATCTCACCCCACCACAGTCTGTCAGCCATTGTGTTTCTGGTTACTCAGATTCACACTCCTCACTTGATGAGAGGTTAACCCCCTCTCCACTCGGAAGTAAGAGATTTCCAACTGACTCAAAGTCCTTGGGAATGAAGTCAGCTCCACTGAGAGACAGTGCTAACAGCTACCTGACTTCCCATTTTTCTGATACTGACAGCTGATACTGATTGCTTAGGTGTGTGCCACAAAGGTGAAACATCATACTCGTGGGTCTTTATAGGTCGAGTCATTAATGGTTGAACGTTATGTCTCCCCAAAGAGCTTCATCACACAGCAGAACTACTGTCAAATATCCCTCCTTATCTCCCACTCATTCACTCATTCATTCATTCATTCATTCAATAACTATATTAAATAATAACTTCAGTAATATTAGAGTTCCTCAGGGTCACCACCCTTCTTGATAAAGGGTAAACGATAGCGGTGTAACTGATCTAGTCTCATTAATGCTTTACTCTGAATGTTGACTCTTTTATTCATTAATTAAAATAATCATAAAAGTTGAGATGTGGTGCTTTAAACCTAATTCCTGTATTTATGTTAAAGGTTTCTTCTTTCCTTTCTCCTCTAACGTAATGTAATATTTTAGAACATAGGTGATGTACCTTCTGATACATGTGATGATGAATATGACATAATGTTTATAAATAACATGTTTGATATTTAGAAGTATGATAGCAGGATATTTATTGTATTAATGTTTTATGTTCTTTTTTTTTT
>CAKAOJ020000840.1:0-29455 GCA_916701645.2 Sebastolobus alascanus | reverse complement strand
AATAATAATAATTAAAGCTGCAAGCAGCGATGAGCGGGCCCTCGCCCCTTGCGAACGTCGGGGAACACGCTGTCGCCCACTTCATGAGAGTCGGACACCGCACGTAACGGTTTGAGGGTATTTTCTGCGTGTGGCGCGCGTTGCCGTAAATGACCTGTTGAGAACCTGTGGGGCATCCTTTAAAGGCACTTCTATGAGGGTGGGTGGCAGTACACAACCATATGCTATTGCCAGTAGGTGGCGCTATCACCATAACTCAATAACGGCAGGGATATGTCTTCAGGCCAAGACTCTTGTAAAACATGTCAAGTTTGGGGCTGATTCGACAATGCATAGTCAACTTACAACATTTTCTTGTTTCCTGTAGGGGGCGCTATGACTATCACTCATAATGGCACGTATATTTCTTCAGGCCGGGACTCTTATAAAACGTGTCAAATTTGGGGAAGATTGGACAATGCATTGTCAATTTACAACATTTTCCTGTTTCCTGTAGGGGGCGCTATGACTATCACTCATAAAGTTACATATATGTCTTCAGGCCTGGACTGTTATCCAGCTTGTGAAATTTGGGGCAGATCGGACTATGTAAAGTCAAGTTAAATCAGACTCCTGTGTCATGTCAAAACATCGAAATTCGCCGCGCCGCTACAACAACGCCGTTTCGCAAAAACTCAAAAGCTTCAAAATTTAGCGTCGTGGAGGTGTTGAGATTCTGCTGCCCGACTTTGAGATGGATCTCTTGCATCCTCTAGGAGGAGTATCGTAAAGTTTAACACCTATAAAATGACAAAATGGCGTCTTCTCACATGACCTATGACATCACCGTTCGAGCGATCAAAAATTCCAAAACAACTTTTTGTCACATTAGTTTGAGGGTTATACCATCCAAATTTGACGCGAATCCGATGAAGCCTCTAGGAGGAGTTCGTCAAAGTATGCGTAAAATGCATGAAAAACGCACAAAATTCAAGATGGCCGACTTCCGGTTGGGCGGGGCTAATGAAACCCAATGAGGAATATGTCTGAAATAATGAGCGGGATGTGCATACCAAATTTCATGAACATAGGATCAACTATGTTGAAACTATGGCCTTCCACGCGTTAGGGGGCGCTATGGAGCCCGCTTAACGCGCTGAACCCAATGGCTGTACATTCACGTACAGTTCACAGGTGTCCATGTTTTTGCCAAATTTCATGAGTTTTCGAGTACAACAAGGTATGCGTAAAGGCTAAAAGACATAAGGGGGCGCTAGAGAGCCAACATGCCACACCCAAGCCAAATTACACCACCAAGTCAAAGTAAGTACTAGTGTGCATATACGTGTAAAGTTTCATGAGTTTTTGTGCATCCTAAAGTCCTCAAACATGTGTTCGTAAATTTTAAAATCACGCAGGAAATCCAAGATGGCTTACTTCCTGTTGGCCGAAAAAATCTCAGAAATATTTAAGACGGACTTCAAGATGTGAGCAATGACATACTCAAATTTCGTGAAGATCGAAGTAACTTTTTCTAAAAACCAGCCTGCATTAGGGGGCGCTATAGAGCCCGCTGGCGACACCCGAGCCCAATCACTCCAGAACTTTGAATTTCGCAGCAGTTCTGATGCGTATTCCACTTTTCATGAGTTTTCGTGCATCCTAAAGGCCTCAAAAACGCGATCTCCCAGCGGAAAAATAATAATAATAACCCGAGCAAAAACAATAGGTTCCTCGCACTTCGTGCCAGGACACCGTTGGGTCCTGGCACTTTCGTGCTCGGGCCCTAATTAAAGCTGCAAGCAGCGATGAGCGGGCCCTCGCCCCTTGCGGACGTCGGGGAACACGCTGTCGCGCACTACATGAAAGTCGGACACTGCATGTAACAGTTTGAGGGTATTTTCTGCGTGGGGCGCGGTTTGCCGTAAATGACCTGTTGAGAACCTGTGGGGCATCCTTTAAAGGCACTTCTATGAGGGTGGGTGGCAGTATACAACGCTATTGCCAGTAGGTGGCGCAATCACCATAACTCAATAACGACAGGGATATGTCTTCAGGCCAAGACTCTTATAAAACATGTCAAATTTGGGGAAGAATGGACAATGCATAGTCAATTTACAACAACTTCCTGTTTCCTGTAGGGGGCGCTATGACTATCACTCATAATGACACGTATATGTCTTCAGGCCTGGACTATTATAAAACATGTCAAATTTGGAGAAGATTGGACAATGCAAGGTCAATTTACAACAATTTCCTGTTTCCTGTAGGGGGCGCTATGACTATCACTCATAATGACACGTATATGTCTTCAGGCCTGGACTATTATCCAGCTTGTGAAATTTGGGGAAGATTGGACAATGTGTACTCAATTTACAACATTTTCCTGTTTCCTGTAGGGGGCGCTATGACTATCACTCATAATGACACGTATATGTCTTCAGGCCTGGACTATTATAAAACATGTCAAATTTGGAGAAGATTGGACAATGCAAGGTCAATTTACAACAATTTCCTGTTTCCTGTAGGGGGCGCTATGACTATCACTCATAATGACACAGATATGTCTTCAGTCCGGGACTATTATCCAGCTTGTGAAATCTGGGGCAGATCAGACTACGTAAAGACAAGTTACAACATTTTCCTGTTTCCTGTAGGGGGCGCTATGACTATCACTCATAAAGTTACATATATGTCTTCAGGCCTGGACTCTTATCCAGCTTGTGAAATTTGGGGCAGATCAGACGATGTAAAGTCAAGTTAAATCAGACTCCTGTGTCATTTCAAAACATCGAAATTCGCCGCGCCGCCACAAGAACGCCGTTTCGCAAAAACACAAAAGCTTCGCAATTTAGCGTCGTCAAGGTGTTGAGATTCTGCTGCCCGACTTTGAGAGGGATTTCTTGAATCCTCTAGGAGGAGTATCGTAAAGTTTCACACCTATAAAATGACAAAATGGCGTCTTCTCACATGACCTATGACATCACCGTTGGAGCGATCAAAAATTCCTTCGCAATTTAGCGTCACATTAGTTTGAGGGTTATACCATCCAAATTTGACGCGAATCAGATAAAGCCTCCAGGAGGAGTTCGTCAAAGTATGCAAAAAATACATGAAAAACGCACAAAATTCAAGATGGCCGACTTCCGGGTGGGCGGAGCTAATGAAACCCAATGAGGAATATGTCTGAAATAATGAGCAGGATGTGCATACCAAATTTCATGAATATAGGATCAACTTTGTTCAAACTATGGCCTTCCACGCGTTAGGGGGCGCTATGGAGCCCGCTGGCGACGCCCAAGCCGAATCACTACAGAACCTTGCAATTTTCGCGACTTCTGATGTGCTTACCAATTTTCAAGAGTTTTCGTGTATCCTAAGGGCCTCAAAAATGCGATATTCCAGCAGAAAAATAATAATAATAATAATAATAATAATAATAATAACCCGAGCAAAAACAATAGGTTCCTCGCACTTCGTGCCAGGACACCGTTGGGTCCTGGCACTTTCGTGCTCGGGCCCTAATAATAATAATTAAAGCTGCAAGCAGCGATGAACGGGCCCGAGCACCTCTACGCGCGTCTGGGGTACGCGCGGGACGCCAACCGACGAGGCCAGGCACAATGAAACCGGAACTCTGACGAGCACAATGACGTAGATCACACATGGTAAATTTCATGTGAATCGGATGATGTTTGTCACGTAACGCTGACTTCCTGTTGCCAGTAGGTGGCGCTATGACTATGAGTCAATATTGCCATGTAGATGTCCTCAGATCTGGACTACTATGTGGTATTTCAAGTTTGGGGCAGATTGGAAAAAGTACAGTTGAGTTACAATGTTTTGTCTTTCAATGGCGAGTCATGCAAATTCTCCGCCACGCCACGTCAACGTCGTTTCAAAAAACCTCACGATTTGAATAACTTTTCATCACAAAGGTCTTCAGATTGTACTGACCAAATCTGAAGTTGATCGGGTTAAGTCTCTAGGAGCAGTTCGTTAAAGTATAAAGCCTGGAAATAGCCAAAAATATACGAAAAATTCACACAAAAATCAAGATGACCGACTTCCTGTTGGGTTTAGAGCATGGCACCAAGAGACTTTTTTTTAAGTCTACGGGTGATACATGTGCCTACCAAATCTCGAACATCTAGGTCAAACGTACCGCGAGGGCTGCTTTGTTGAAATTTTGTAGGGGGCGCTATTGAGCCCCCTTGCCACACACAAGCACCAAAACCATATCTGTTAACATATTTTAGCGCCGTTAATGAGTGTGCCAAGTTTTGTTTGTTTTTAAGCAATCCTAGCACCTCAAAAGCAACTTCCTGTTTCATGGCGAACAATACGTCGCCACGGCAACGGCATTTCACGAAAATACAAAACCTTCGCTCTCTGGCATCATGAAGGTCTTACCATTGTTGTGACCAAATTTGAGGTGGATCTGGTTAACCTGCTAACAGTAGTACACCAAAATATGGCGACAGTAACTTCCTGTTTCCACAAGGTGGCGCTATGAGTATGATTGAAAATTAGACTGTAGATGTCTTCAGGCCGGGACGATCATCAAATGTTATTAATTTGGATAAGATCTGACCATCTGGAGTTGAGTTACAGCGGTTTGTTTTTTCATGGCGACTCATCGAAATTCGCCATATCACCACGGTGCCGCCATTTGATGAAAACTCACAATTTTCGAAAGGAAGCATCATCAAGGTCTTAAGGCTTTTCTCACCTAATTTGGTAAAGATGTGATTAATTTCTGAGGAGATGTACATCAACGTGTACAACATGACATTTCCTGTTACCACTAGGTGGCGCTATGACTGAGAGTCAAAATTTGCATGTGGATGTCATCAGGCCAGGACCCTTATCATACATGTGACATTTAGAGCAGATTGGAAAAGGTATGCCAAAGTTACAGCAACTTCCTGTTTTTTGGCGAAAGGCGCTTTTTCGCCGCCACGCCACGGTCAGGTCGTTCAGTGAAAACTCACCAATTGAATAACTTTTCATCCTTAAGGTCTTAAGATGGTCCTGACCAAATTTCAGGTCAATCTGATGAAATCTGGAGGAGGAGTTCGTTAAAGTACACGGCCTATAAAACGCAAAAAATGGGCAAAATTGCATATTAAATCCAATATGGCTGACTTCCTGTTGAATTTTGGTCATACCTCCAAGAGGCTTTTTTGTGCGGCTCCACATTATACATCTGTCTGCCAAATTTCGTACTTGTAGGTAAAACCGGAGAACGGATATCAAGTTTTCCAATTTTCTAGGGGGCGCTAGAGAGCCATTTTGCAAAACCCGAATCTGAGACCCTTAAAATATCAAATTTTTCACCGCGTCTGATAAGTGTGCCAAGTTTAACAACTTTTCCAGCATGGCAAAGGCCTCAAAAAGGCGATTCATTTTTGTGAAAAAGAATAATAATAATTAAAGCTGCAAGCAGCGATGAGCGGGCCCTCGCCCCTTGCGGACGTCGGGGAACACGCTGTCGCCCACTTCATGAAAGTCGGACACCGCACGTAACAGTTTGAGGGTATTTTCTACGTGGGGCGCGCGTTGCCGTAAATGACCTGTTGAGAACCTATGGGGTATCCTTTAAAGGCACTTCTATGAGGGTGGGTGGCAGTACACAACCATATGCTATTGCCAGTAGGTAGCGCTATCACCATAACTCCATAATGGCACGTAAATGTCTTCAGGCCAAGACTCTTATAAAACATGTCAAGTTTGGGGCTGATTGGACAATGTATAGTCAATTTACAACAACTTCCTGTTTCCTGTAGGGGGCGCTATGATTATCACTCATATTTACACATATATGTCTTCAGGCCAAGACTCTTATGAAACATGTCAATTTTGGGGAAGATTGGACAATGTATAGTCAATTTACAACGACTTGCTGTTTCCTGTAGGGGGCGCTATGACTATCACTCATAATTACACATATATGTCTTCAAGCCTGGACTGTTATCCAGCTTGTGAAATTTGGGGCAGATCGGACGATGTAAAGTCAAGTTACAACATTTTCCTGTTTCCTGTAGGGGGCGCTATGACTATCACTCATAAAGTTACATATATGTCTTCAGGCCTGGACTGTTATCCAGCTTGTGAAATTTGGGGCAGATCGGACGATGTAAAGTCAAGTTAAATCAGACTCCTGTGTCATGTCAAAACATCGAAATTCGCCGCGCCGCCACAAGAACGCCGTTTCGCAAAAACACAAAAGCTTCGCAATTTAGCATCTTGAAGGTGTTGAGATTCTGCTGCCCGACTTTGAGATGGATCTCTTGAATCCTCTAGGAGGAGTATCGTAAAGTTTCACACCTATAAAATGACAAAATGGCGTCTTCTCACATGACCTATGACATCACCGTTCGAGCGATCAAAATTTCCTTCGCAATTTAGCGTCACACCAGTTTGAGGGTTATACCGACCGAATTTGACGCGAATCCGATGAAGTCCCTAGGACGAGTTCGTCAAAGTATGCATAAATTACATGAAAAACGCACAAAATTCAAGATGGCCGACTTCCTGGTGGGCGGGGCTAATGAAACCCAATGAGGAATATGTCTGAAATAATGAGCGGGATTTGCCTACCAAATTTCATGAATATAGGATCAACTATGTTAAAACTATGGCCTTCCACGCGGTAGGGGGCGCTATGGAGCCCGCTTAACGCGCTGAACCCAATGGCTGTACATTCACGTACAGTTCACAGGTGTCCATGTTTCTGCCAACTTTCATGAGTTTTCGAGTACAACAAGGTATGCGTAAAGGCTAAAAGACATAAGGGGGCGCTAGAGAGCCAACATGCCACGCCCAAGACAAATTACACCATCAAATCAAAGTAAGTACTAGTTTGCATATGCGTGTAAAGTTTCAATAGTTTTCGTGCATCCTAAAGTCCTCAAACATATGTTCGTAAATTTTAAAATCACGCAGGAAATCCAAGATGGCTGACTTCCTGTTGGTCGAAAAAATCTCATAAATATTTAAGACGGACTTCAAGATGTGAACAATGACATACTCGAATTTCGTGAAGATCGAAGTAACTTTTCCTGAAAACTGCCTGCATTAGGGGGCGCTATAGAGCCCGCTGGCGACACCCGAGTCCAATCAGTACAGAACTTTGAATTTCCCACCAGGTCTGATGCATATTCCACTTTTCGTGAGTTTTCGTGCATCCTAAAGGCCTCAAAAATGCGATCTCCCAGCGGAAAAATAATAATAATAATAATAATTAAAGCTGCAAGCAGCGATGAGCGGGCCCTCGCCCCTTGCGGACGTCGGGGAACACGCTGTCGCCCACTTCATGAAAGTCGGACACCGCACGTAACGGTTTGAGGGAATTTTCTGCGTGTGGCGCGCGTTGCCGTAAATGACCTGTTGAGAACCTATGGGGTATCCTTTAAAGGAACTTCTATGAGGGTGGGTGGCAGTACACAACCATATGCTATTGCCAGTAGGTGGCGCTATCACCATAACTCAATAACGGCAGGGATATTTCTTCAGGCCGGGACTCTTGTAAAACATGTCAAGTTTGGGGCTGATTCGACAATGCATAGTCAACTTACAACATTTTCCTGTTTCCTGTAGGGGGCGCTATGACTATCACTCATAATTACACATATATGTCTTCAGGCCGGGACTCTTATAAAACATATCAAATTTGGGGAAGATTGGACAATGCATATTCACTTTACAACATTTTCCTGTTTCCTGTAGGGGGCGCTATGACTATCACTCATAATGAAACGTTTATGTCTTCAGGCCTGAACTCTTATCCAGTTTGTGAAATTTGGGGCAGATCAGACTACGTAAAGTCAAGTTACAACATTTTCCCTATTCCTGTAGGGGGCGCTATGACTATCACTCATAAAGTTATATATATGTCTTCAGGCCTGGACTCTTATCCAGCTTGTGAAATTTGGGGCAGATAGGACGATGTAAAGACAAGTTAAATCAGACTCCTGTGTCATGTCAAAACATCGAAATTCGCCGCGCCGCCATAAGAACGCCGTTTCGCAAAAACACAAAAGCTTCGCAATTTAGCATTGTGAAGGTGTTGAGATTCTGCTGCCCGACTTTGAGATGGATCTCTTGAGTCCTCTAGGAGGAGTATCGTAAAGTTCCAGACCTATAAAGTGACAAAATGGCGTCTTCTCACATGACCTATGACATCACCGTTCGAGCGATCAAAAATTCCTTCGCAATTTAGCATCACATCAGTTTGAGGGTTATACAACCCAAATTTTACACGAATCCGATGAAGCCTCTAGGAGGAGTTCGTCAAAGTATGCAGAAAATACATAAAAAACGCACAAAATTCAAGATGGCCGACTTCCGGGTGGGCGGGGCTAATGAAACCCAATGAGGAATATGTCCGAAATAATGAGCGGGATGTGCCTACCAAATTTCATGAATATAGGATAAACTTTGTTCAAACTATGGCCTACCACGCGTTAGGGGGCGCTATGGAGCCCGCTGGCGACGCCCAAGCCCAAACACTACAGAACATTGCAATTTTCGCGACTTCTGATGTGCATACCAATTTTCAAGAGTTTTCGTGCATCCTAAGGGCCTCAAAAATGCGATATTCCAGCAGAAAAATAATAATAATAATAATAATAATAATAATAATAACCCGAGCAAAAACAATAGGTTTCCTCGCACTTCGTGCCAGGACACCGTTGGGTCCTGGCACTTTCGTGCTCGGGCCCTAATTAAAGCTGCAAGCAGCGATGAGCGGGCCCTCGCCCCTTGCGGACGTCGGGGAACACGCTGTCGCCCACTTCATGAAAGTCGGACACCGAATTTTGAGGGTATTTTCTGCGTGTGGCGCGCATTGCCGTAAATGACCTGTTGATAACCTGTGGGGTATCCTTTAAAGGCACTTCTATGAGGGTGGGTGGCAGTACACAACCATATGCTATTGCCAGTAGGTGGCGCTATCACCATTACTCAATAATGGAACGTAAATGTCTTCAGGCCAAGACTCTTATAAAACATGTCAAATTTGGGGCTGATTGGACAATGTATAGTCAATTTACCACAACTTCCTGTTTCCTGTAGGGGGCGCTATGACTATCACTCATAATGGCACGTATATTTCTTCAGGCCGGGACTCTTATAAAACATGTCAAATTTGAAGCTGATTGGACAATGCATAGTCAATTTATAACATTTTCCTGTTTCCTGTAGGGGGCGCTATGACTATCACTCATAATTACACAGATATGTCTTCAGGCCGGGACTCTTATAAAACATGTCAAGTTTGAAGCTGATTGGACAATGCATAGTCAATTTATAACATTTTCCTGTTTCCTGTAGGGGGCGCTATGACTATCACTCATAATTACACAGATATGTCTTCAGGTCTGGACTATTATCCAGCTTGTGAAATTTGGGGCAGATCTGACTATATAAAGTCAAGTTAAAACAGCCTCCTGTGTCATGTCGAAACATCGAAATTCGCCGCGCCGCTACAACAACGCCGTTTCGTAAAAACACAAAAGCTTCAAAATTTAGCGTCGTGGAGGTGTTGAGATTCTGCTGCCCGACTTTGAGATGGATCTCTTGAATCCTCTAGGAGGAGTATCGTAAAGTTTAACACCTATAAAATGACAAAATGGCGTCTTCTCACATGACCTATGACATCACCGTTCGAGCGATCAAAAATTCCTAAACAAGTTTTTGTCACATTAGTTTGAGGGTTATACCATCCAAATTTGACGCGAATCCGATGAAGCCTCTAGGAGGAGTTCGTCAAAGTATGCGTAAAATGCATGAAAAACGCACAAAATTCAAGATGGCCGACTTCCGGGTGGGCGGGGCTAATGAAACCCAATGAGGAATATGTCTGAAATAATGAGCGGGATGTGCCTACCAAATTTCATGAACATAGGATCAACTATGTTGAAACTATGGCCTTCCACGCGGTAGGGGGCGCTATGGAGCCCGCTTAACGCGCTGAACCCAATGGCTGTACGTTCACGTACAGTTCACAGGTGTCCATGTTTTTGCCAAATTTCATGAGTTTTCGAGTACAACAAGGTATGCGTAAAGGCTAAAAGACATAAGGGGGCGCTAGAGAGCCAACATGCCACGCCCAAGCCAAATTACACCACCAAATCAAAGTAAGTACTAGTGTGCATATACGTGTAAAGTTTCATGAGTTTTTGTGCATCCTAAAGTCCTCAAACATGTGTTCGTAAATTTTAAAATCACGCAGGAAATCCAAGATGTCTGACTTCCTGTTGGCCGAAAAAATCTCAGAAATATTTAAGACGGACTTCAAGATGTGAGCAATGACATACTCAAATTTCGTGAAGATCGAAGTAACTTTTTCTAAAAACCAGCCTGCATTAGGGGGCGCTATAGAGCCCGCTGGCGACACCCGAGCCCAATCACTCCAGAACTTTGAATTTCGCAGCAGTTCTGATGCGTATTCCACTTTTCATGAGTTTTCGTGCATCCTAAAGGCCTCAAAAACGCGATCTCCCAGCGGAAAAATAATAATAATAACCCGAGCAAAAACAATAGGTTCCTCGCACTTCGTGCCAGGACACCGTTGGGTCCTGGCACTTTCGTGCTCGGGCCCTAATTAAAGCTGCAAGCAGCGATGAGCGGGCCCTCGCCCCTTGCGGACGTCGGGGAACACGCTGTCGCGCACTACATGAAAGTCGGACACTGCATGTAACAGTTTGAGGGTATTTTCTGCGTGGGGCGCGGTTTGCCGTAAATGACCTGTTGAGAACCTGTGGGGCATCCTTTAAAGGCACTTCTATGAGGGTGGGTGGCAGTATACAACGCTATTGCCAGTAGGTGGCGCAATCACCATAACTCAATAACGACAGGGATATGTCTTCAGGCCAAGACTCTTATAAAACATGTCAAATTTGGGGAAGAATGGACAATGCATAGTCAATTTACAACAACTTCCTGTTTCCTGTAGGGGGCGCTATGACTATCACTCATAATGACACGTATATGTCTTCAGGCCTGGACTATTATAAAACATGTCAAATTTGGAGAAGATTGGACAATGCAAGGTCAATTTACAACAATTTCCTGTTTCCTGTAGGGGGCGCTATGACTATCACTCATAATGACACGTATATGTCTTCAGGCCTGGACTATTATCCAGCTTGTGAAATTTGGGGAAGATTGGACAATGTGTACTCAATTTACAACATTTTCCTGTTTCCTGTAGGGGGCGCTATGACTATCACTCATAATGACACGTATATGTCTTCAGGCCTGGACTATTATAAAACATGTCAAATTTGGAGAAGATTGGACAATGCAAGGTCAATTTACAACAATTTCCTGTTTCCTGTAGGGGGCGCTATGACTATCACTCATAATGACACAGATATGTCTTCAGTCCGGGACTATTATCCAGCTTGTGAAATCTGGGGCAGATCAGACTACGTAAAGACAAGTTACAACATTTTCCTGTTTCCTGTAGGGGGCGCTATGACTATCACTCATAAAGTTACATATATGTCTTCAGGCCTGGACTCTTATCCAGCTTGTGAAATTTGGGGCAGATCAGACGATGTAAAGTCAAGTTAAATCAGACTCCTGTGTCATTTCAAAACATCGAAATTCGCCGCGCCGCCACAAGAACGCCGTTTCGCAAAAACACAAAAGCTTCGCAATTTAGCGTCGTCAAGGTGTTGAGATTCTGCTGCCCGACTTTGAGAGGGATTTCTTGAATCCTCTAGGAGGAGTATCGTAAAGTTTCACACCTATAAAATGACAAAATGGCGTCTTCTCACATGACCTATGACATCACCGTTGGAGCGATCAAAAATTCCTTCGCAATTTAGCGTCACATTAGTTTGAGGGTTATACCATCCAAATTTGACGCGAATCAGATAAAGCCTCCAGGAGGAGTTCGTCAAAGTATGCAAAAAATACATGAAAAACGCACACAATTCAAGATGGCCGACTTCCGGGTGGGCGGAGCTAATAAAACCCAATGAGGAATATGTCTGAAATAATGAGCAGGATGTGCATACCAAATTTCATGAATATAGGATCAACTTTGTTCAAACTATGGCCTTCCACGCGTTAGGGGGCGCTATGGAGCCCGCTGGCGACGCCCAAGCCGAATCACTACAGAACCTTGCAATTTTCGCGACTTCTGATGTGCTTACCAATTTTCAAGAGTTTTCGTGTATCCTAAGGGCCTCAAAAATGCGATATTCCAGCAGAAAAATAATAATAATAATAATAATAATAATAATAACCCGAGCAAAAACAATAGGTTCCTCGCACTTCGTGCCAGGACACCGTTGGGTCCTGGCACTTTCGTGCTCGGGCCCTAATAATCTTGGCAAAAACAATAGGTTTCCTCGCACTTCGTGCCAGGACACCGTTGGGTCCTGGCACTTTCGTGCTCGGGCCCTAATTAAAGCTGCAAGCAGCGATGAACGGGCCCGAGCACCTCTCCGCGCGTCTGGGGTACGCGCGGGATGCCAACCGACGCGGCCAGGCACAATGAAACCGGAACTCTGACGAGCACAATGACGTAGATCACACAATGTAAATTTCATCTGAATCGGATGATGTTTGTCACGTAACGCTGACCTCCTGTTGCCAGTAGGTGGCGCTATGACTATGAGTCAATATTGCCATGTAGATGTCCTCAGATCTGGACTACTATGTGGTATTTCAAGTTTGGGGCAGATTGGAAAAAGTACAGTCGAGTTACAACATTTTGTCTTTCAATGGCGAGTCATGCAAATTCTCCGCCACGCCACGTCAACGTCGTTTCAAAAAACCTCATGATTTGAATAACTTTTCATCACAAAGGTCTTCAGATTGTACTGACCAAATCTGAAGTTGATCGGGTTAAGTCTCTAGGAGCAGTTCGTTAAAGTACAAAGCCTGGAAATGGCCAAAAATATACGAAAAATTCACACAAAAATCAAGATGACCGACTTCCTGTTGGGTTTAGAGCATGGCACCAAGAGACTTTTTTTTAAGTCTACGGGTGATACATGTGCCTACCAAATCTCGAACATCTAGGTCAAACGTACCGCGAGGGCTGCTTTGTTGAAATTTTGTAGGGGGCGCTATTGAGCCCCCTTGCCACACACAAGCACCAAAACCATATCTGTTAACATATTTTAGTGCCGTTAATGAGTGTGCCAAGTTTTGTTTGTTTTTAAGCAATCCTAGCACCTCAAAAGCAACTTCCTGTTTCATGGCGAACAATACGTCGCCACGGCAACGGCATTTCACGAAAATACAAAACCTTCGCTGTCTGGCGTCATGAAGGTCTTACCATTGTTGTGACCAAATTTGAGGTGGATCTGGTTAACCTGCTAACAGTAGTACACCAAAATATGGCGACAGTAACTTCCTGTTGCCACTAGGTGGCGCTATGAGTATGATTGAAAATTAGACTGTAGATGTCTTCAGGCCGGGACGATCATCAAATGTTATTAATTTGGATAAGATCTGATTATCTGGAGTTGAGTTACAGCGGTTTGTTTTTTCATGGCGACTCATCGAAATTCGCCATACCACCACGACGCCGCCATTTGATGAAAACTCACAATTTTCGAAAGGAAGCATCATCAAGGTCTTAAGGCTTTTCTCACCTAATTTGGTAAAGATGTGATTAATTTCTGAGGAGATGTACATCAACGTGTACAACATGACATTTCCTGTTACCACTAGGTGGCGCTATGACTGAGAGTCAAAATTTGCATGTGGATGTCATCAGGCCAGGACCCTTATCATACATGTGACATTTAGAGCAGATTGGAAAATGTATGCCAAAGTTACAGCAACTTCCTCTTTTTTGGCGAAAGGCGCTTTTTCGCCGCCACGCCACGGTCAGATTGTTCAATGAAAACTCACCAATTGAATAACTTTTCATCCTTAAGGTCTTAAGATGGTCCTGACCAAATTTCAAGTCGATCTGATGAAATCTGGAGGAGAAGTTCGTTAAAGTACACGGCCTATAAAACGCAAAAAATGGGCAAAATCGCATATAAAATCCAATATGGCTGACTTCCTGTTGAGTTTTGGCCATACCTCCAAGAGGCTTTTTTGTGCGTCTCAACATGTTACATCTGTGTGCCAAATTTCATACTTGTAGGTGAAACCGGAGCGAGGGGCTCAAGTTTGCAAATTTTCTAGGGGGCGCTAGCGAGCCATTTTGCAACACCCGAATCCGAGACCCTTAAAATATCAAATTTTTCACCGAGTCTGACAAGTCTGCCAAATTTAACAACTTTTCGAGCATGGCAAAGGCCTCAAAAACGCGATTCATTTGAGAGAAAAATAATAATAATTAAAGCTGCAAGCAGCGATGAACGGGCCCGAGCACCTCTCCGCGCGTCTGGGGTACGCGCGGGACGCCAACCGACGCGGCCAGGCACAATGAAACCGGAACTCTGACGAGCACAATGACGTAGATCACACAATGTAAATTTCATGTGAATCGGATGATGTTTGTTACGTAACGCTGACTTCCTGTTGCCAGTAGGTGGCGCTATGACTATGAGTCAATATTGCCATGTAGATGTCCTCAGATCTGGACTACTATGTGGTATTTCAAGTTTGGGGCAGATTGGAAAAAGTACAGTCGAGTTACAACATTTTGTCTTTCAATGGCGAGTCATGCAAATTCTCCGCCACGCCACGTCAACGTCGTTTCAAAAAACCTCACGATTTGAATAACTTTTCATCACAAAGGTCTTCAGATTGTACTGACCAAATCTGAAGTTGATCGGGTTAAGTCTGTAGGAGGAGTTCGTTAAAGTACAAAGCCTGGAAATGGCCAAAAATATACGAAGAATTCAAACAAAAATCAAGATGGCCGACTTCCTGTTGGGTTTAGAGCATGGCACCAAGAGACTTTTTGTTGAGTCTACGGATGATACATGTGCCTACCAAATCTCGAACATCTAGGTCAAACGTACCGCGAGGGCTGCTTTGTTGAAGTTTTGTAGGGGGCGCTATTGAGCCCCCTTGCCACACACAAGCACAAAAACCATATCTATTAACATATTTTAGCACCGTTAATGAGTGTGCCAAGTTTCGTTTGTTTTAAAGCAATCCTAGCACCTCAAAAACAACTTCCTTTTTGATGGCGAACAATACGTTGACACGGCAACGGCATTTCACGAAAATTCAAAACCTTCGCTGTCTGGCATCATGAAGGTCTTACCATTGCTGTGAACAAATTCGAGGTGGATCTGGTTAACCTGCTAAGAGTAGTACACCAAAATATCACGACAGTTATGTCCTGTTGCCAACAGGTGGCGCTATGAGTATGATTGAAAATTAGACTGTAGATGTCTTCAGGCCAGGACGCTCATCAAATGTTATTAATTTTGATAAGATCTGACCATCTGGAGTCGAGTTACAGCAGTTTGTTTGTTCATGGCGTCTCATCGAAATTCGCCATACCACCACGGCGCCGCCATTCGATGAAAACTCACAGTTTTCGAAAGGAAGCATCATCAAGGTCTTAAGGCTTTTCTCACCTAGTTTGAGATAGATGTGATTAATTTCTGAGGCAGAGGACATCAACGTGTACAACATGAGATTTCCTGTTACCAATAGGTGGCGCTATGACTGCAAGCCAAAATTTGCATGTGGATGTCATCAGGCCAGGACCCTTATCACACATGAGAAATTTAGAGCAGATTGGAAAATGTATGCCAAAGTTACAACAACTTCCTGTTTTTTGGCGAAAGGCGCTTTTTCGCCGCCACGCCACGGTCAGGTCGTTCAGTGAAAACTCACCATTTGAATAACTTTTCATCCTTAAGGTCTTAAGATGGTCCTGACCAAATTTCAAGGCGCTCTGAAAAAAATTGTAGGAGGAGTTCGTTAAAGTACACGTCCTATAAAACGCTAAAAATGTGCGAAAATCGCACATTAAATTCAAAATGGCTGACTTCCTGTTGAGTTTTGGGCATACCTCCCAGAGGCTTTTTTGTGCGTCTCCACATGTTACATCTGTCTGCCAAATTTCATACTTGTAGGTAAAACCGGAGAACCGATATCAAGTTTTCCAATTTTCTAGGGGGCGCTAGAGAGCCATTTTGCAAAATCCGAATCTGAGACCCTTAAAATATCAAATTTTTCACCGCTTCTGATAAGTGTGCCAAGTTTCACAACTTTTCCAGCATGGCAAGGGCCTCAAAAAGGCGATTCATTTGGGAGGAGAAAAAGAATAATAATAAACGCTACAGTTTCAATAGGGTCCTCGGACCCGACTTCGTCGGTGCTCGGGCCCTAATTAAAGCTGCAAGCAGCGATGAACGGGCCCGAGCACCTCTACGCGCGTCTGGGGTACGCGCGGGACGCCAACCGACGAGGCCGGGCACAATGAAACCGAAACTCTGACGAGCACAATGACCTAGATCACACATGGTAAATGTCATGTGAATCGGATGATGTTTGTCACGTAACGCTGACTTCCTGTTGCCAGTAGGTGGCGCTATGACTATGAGTCAATATTGCCATGTAGATGTCCTCAGATCTGGACTACTATGTGGTATTTCAAGTTTGGGGCAGATTGGAAAAAGTACAGTCGAGTTACAATATGTTGTCTTTCAATGGCGAGTCATGCAAATTCTCCGCCACGCCACGTCAACGTCGTTTCAAAAAACCTCACGATTTGAATAACTTTTCATCACAAAGGTCTTCAGATTGTACTGACCAAATCTGAAGTTGATCGGGTTAAGTCTCTAGGAGCAGTTCGTTAAAGTACAAAGCCTGGAAATAGCCAAAAATATACGAAAAATTCACACAAAAATCAAGATGACCGACTTCCTGTTGGGTTTAGAGCATGGCACCAAGAGACTTTTTTTTAAGTCTACGGGTGATACATGTGCCTACCAAATCTCGAACATCTAGGTCAAACGTACCGCGAGGGCTGCTTTGTTGAAATTTTGTAGGGGGCGCTATTGAGCCCCCTTGCCACACACAAGCACCAAAACCATATCTGTTAACATATTTTAGCGCCGTTAATGAGTGTGCCAAGTTTTGTTTGTTTTTAAGCAATCCTAGCACCTCAAAAGCAACTTCCTGTTTCATGGCGAACAATACGTCGCCACGGCAACGGCATTTCACGAAAATACAAAACCTTCGCTGTCTGGCGTCATGAAGGTCTTACCATTGTTGTGACCAAATTTGAGGTGGATCTGGTTAACCTGCTAACAGTAGTACACCAAAATATGGCGACAGTAACTTCCTGTTGCCACTAGGTGGCACTATGAGTATGATTGAAAATTAGACTGTAGATGTCTTCAGGCCGAGACGATCATCAAATGTTATTAATTTGGATAAGATCTGACCATCTGGAGTTGAGTTACAGCGGTTTGTTTTTTCATGGCGACTCATCGAAATTCGCCATATCACCACGGTGCCGCCATTTGATGAAAACTCACAATTTTCGAAAGGAAGCATCATCAAGGTCTTAAGGCTTTTCTCACCTAATTTGGTAAAGATGTGATTAATTTCTGAGGAGATGTACATCAACGTGTACAACATGACATTTCCTGTTACCACTAGGTGGCGCTATGACTGAGAGTCAAAATTTGCATGTGGATGTCATCAGACCAGGACCCTTATTATACATGTGAAATTTATAGCAGATTGGAAAATGTATGCCAAAGTTACAGCAACTTCCTGTTTTTTGGCGAAAGGCGCTTTTTCGCCGCCACGCCACGGTCAGATTGTTCAGTGAAAACTCACCAATTGAATAACTTTTCATCCTTAAGGTCTTAAGATGGTCCTGACCAAATATCAAGTCGATCGGATGAAATTTGTAGGAGGAGTTCGTTAAAGAACGCGACCTATAAAACGCTAAAAATGGGCGAAAATCGTATATTATATTCAAAATGGCTGACTTCCTGTTGAATTTTGGGCATACCTCCCAGAGACTTTTTTGTGCGTCTCCACATGATACATCTGTCTGCCAAATTTCATACTTGTAGGTAAAACCGGAGAACGGATATCAGTTTTTCCAATTTTCTAGGGGGCGCTAGAGAGCCATTTTGCAAAACCCGAATCTGAGACCCTTAAAATATCAAATTTTTCACCGCTTCTGATAAGTGTGCCAAGTTTCACAACTTTTCCAGCATGGCAAAGGCCTCAAAAAGGCGATTCATTTGAGAGAAAAAGAATAATAATAAGAATTCCTTCAGTTTCAATAGGGCCTTCGCTGGCCCGACGTTGTCGGTGCTCGGGCCCTAATAACAAGCAGCGATGAACGGGCCCGAGCACCTCTACGCGCGTCTGGGGTACGCGCGGGACGCCAACCGACGAGGCCAGGCACAATGAAACCAGAACTCTGACGAGCACAATGACGTAGATCACACATGGTAAATTTCATGTGAATCGGATGATGTTTGTCACGTTACGCTGACTTCCTGTTGCCAGTAGGTGGCGCTATGACTATGAGTCAATATTGCCATGTAGATGTCCTCAGATCTGGACTACTATGTGGTATTTCAAGTTTGGGGCAGATTGGAAAAAGTACAGTCGAGTTACAATATTTTGTCTTTCAATGGCGAGTCATGCAAATTCTCTGCCACGCCACGTCAACGTCGTTTCAAAAAACCTCACGATTTGAATAACTTTTCATCACAAAGGTCTTCAGATTGTACTGACCAAATCTGAAGTTGATCGGGTTAAGTCTCTAGGAGCAGTTCGTTAAAGTACAAAGCCTGGAAATAGCCAAAAATATACGAAAAATTCACACAAAAATCAAGATGACCGACTTCCTGTTGGGTTTAGAGCATGGCACCAAGAGACTTTTTTTTAAGTCTACGGGTGATACATGTGCCTACCAAATCTCAAACATCTAGGTCAAACGTACCGCGAGGGCTGCTTTGTTGAAATTTTGTAGGGGGCGCTATTGAGCCCCCTTGCCACACACAAGCACCAAAACCATATCTGTCAACATATTTTAGTGCCGTTAATGAGTGTGCCAAGTTTTGTTTGTTTTTAAGCAATCTTAGCACCTCAAAAGCAACTTCCTGTTTCATGGCGAACAATACGTCGCCACGGCAACGGCATTTCACGAAAATACAAAATCTTCGCTGTCTGGCATCATGAAGGTCTTACCATTGTTGTGACCAAATTTGAGGTAGATCTGGTTAACCTGCTAGTAGTAGTATACCAAAATATGGCGACAGTAACTTCCTGTTGCCACTAGGTGGCGCTATGAGTATCATTAAAAATTAGACTGTAGGTGTCTTCAAGCCGGGACTCTCATCAAATGTTATTAATATGGATAAGATCTGACCATCTGGAGTTGAGTTACAGCGGTTTGTTTTTTCATGGCGACTCATCGAAATTCGCCATATCACCACGGCGCCGCCATTTGATGAAATCTCACAATTTTCGAAAGGAAGCATCATCAAGGTCTTAAGGCTTTTCTCACCTAATTTGGTAAAGATGTGATTAATTTCTGAGGAGAGGTACATCAACGTGTACAACATGACATTTCCTGTTACCACTAGGTGGCGCTATGACTGAGAGTCACATTTTGCATGTGGATGTCATCAAGCCAGGACCCTTATCATACATGTGAAATTTAGAGCAGATTGGAAAATGTATGCCAAAGTTACAGCAACTTCCTGTTTTTTGGCGAAAGGCGCTTTTTCGCCGCCACGCCACGGTCAGATTGTTCAGTGAAAACTCACCAATTGAATAACTTTTCATCCTTAAGGTCTTAAGATGGTCCTGACCAAATTTCAAGTCGATCTGATGAAATATGCAGGAGGAGTTCGTTAAAGTACACGGCCTATAAAACGCAAAAAATGGTCAAAATAGCATATAAAATCCAATATGGCTGACTTCCTGTTGAGTTTTGGCCATACATCCGAGAGGCTTTTTTGTGCGTCTCAACATGTTACATCTGTCTGCAAAATTTCATACATGTAGGTGAAACCGGAGGGAGGGGCTCAATTTTTCCAATTTTCTAGGGGGCGCTAGTGAGCCATTTTGCAACACCCGAATCCGAGACCCTTAAAATATCAAATTTTTCACCGCCTCTGACAAGTGTGCCAAGTTTAACAACTTTTCCAGCATGGCAAGGGCCTCAAAAACGCGATTCATTTGAGAGAAAAATAATAATAATAATTAAAGCTGCAAGCAGCGATGAACGGGCCCGAGCACCTCTCCGCGCGTCGGGGGTACTGGCGGGACGCCGATTGACGCGGCCGGGCACAATGAAACCGGAACTCTGACGAGCGCAACGACTTCAGCCACAAGACTCTACGACAAACGCTGTTATGAAAAGGGGCGGGGCTAATGTGTAGTGGGCGGGGTTAACCTTCACCAACTTATCAGACACTCTCTGCTGAGTGATATGACACCTCTCACAAGAGCCTACGACAAACGCTTCTTTGGTTAGTCAAGGGGGCGGAGCTTATGTGTAGGGGGCGGGATTAACCTTCACCAACTTATCAGGAACTTTCTGCTGAGTGATATGACACCTCTCACAAGGGTCTACTACAAATGGTTAATTAGTTAGTCAAGGGGGCGGGGATTATGTGTAGGGGGCGGGGTTAACCTTCACCAACTAATCAGGCACTCTCTGCTGAGTGATATGACACCTCTCACAAGAGCCTACGACAAACGCTTCATTAGTTAGTAAAGGGGGCGGAGCTTATGTGTAGGGGGCGGGATTAACGTTCACCAACTTATCAGGAACTTTCTGCTGAGTGATATGACACCTCTCACAAGAGTCTACGACAAACGCTTCATTAGTTAGTCAAGGGGGCGGGGCTTATGTGTAGGGGGCGGGGTTAACCGTCACCAACTTATCAGGCACTCTCTGCTGAGTGATATGACACCTCCCACAAGACTCTACGACAATCGGTTCATGACTTATGAAAGTGGGCGGGGCTAACGTATTGGGGCGGGGCCATGAGTCAATATGGACATGTATATGTCTTCAGGACTGGACCCTCATCATGTCTGAGAAATTTGGGGCAGATCGGATTATGTACAGTGTAGTTCCAACAACTTCCTGTTTCATGGCGAATGGCCCAAAATGGCCGCCACGCCACGGTCAGGTCGTTCAGTGAAAACTCACCATTTTGATAACTTTTCATCCTTGAGGTCTTAAGATGGTCCTGACCAAATTACAAGTCGATCCGATGAAGTCTGTAGGAGGAGTTCGTTAAAGTACGCGACCTAGAAAACGCCAAAAACGGGCAAAAATGGGCGAAATTCGCACATTAAATTCAAGATGGCTGACTTCCTGTTGAGTTTTGGGCATACCTTCAAGAGGCGTTTTTGTGCGTCTCCACATGTTACATCTCTCTGCCAAATTTCATACATGTAGGTGAAACCGGAGGGAGGGGCTCAACTTTTCCAATTTTCTAGGGGGCGCTAGCGAGCCATTTTGCAACACCCGAATCCGAGACCCTTAAAATATCAAATTTTTCATCGAGTCTGACAAGTGTGCCAAGTTTAACAACTTTTCCAGCATGGCAAGGGCCTCAAAAACGCGATTCATTTGAGAGAAGAAAAAGAAAAAGAAAAAGAATAATAAACACTACAGTTTCAATAGGGCCTTCGCTGGCCCGACGTTGTCGGTGCTCGGGCCCTAATTACAGCCGCAAGCGGCAGTTCGCGGGTTTATGCCCTTTTTCGCTCAACCGAGGGAAGCACCTGAAATGAAAGCCAGGAGCAGCAGTGATCGAATTTTGGGCTTCACAAAGCAAAACAGTCATTTCACCTGGTTTAATTCTGTATAAAGAAGGAGTGAGACCAATCATACCCTTGTTTCATTATTACAGTGTATGCAGCCTTTCTGTAGATGCACACTCAAAGTCTTGCCACTCATATTTCTTGGCATTTTGTGGACGTTTCAACAGGTGAATTAAAATATCCATCAAGTTCGGTGAAGATGGAAGAACTCCCATTGATTTGTGGCGAAATTCGTGATAGGCGCATGCAAATCTTTGGACCTGGTGGCGACCCCTAGTGGTCGATTTGAATGAAACTTTCAGGGAATGTTTCAGGTACTCCTATGAACCACTTTTGCCAGTTTCGAGAAGATGGGCCCAACGGTTGTGGAGTTAGCTCTATTGATGTTCCAAGCCACGCCCCTTTAAAGTTCATTGGTCAATATCTTAAAAACGACATGAGATATCAACAAGCTTTTGATAACTTTAGATGATCTTCTTCCAGTAATGATCCACAGAATGGTTGGTAGCAATCGGACGTAGAGTTTAGGAGGAGATGTCAAAAATGTGTTTTTCAAACTATTCAACATGGAGGAAAATCTAGGAGGCAGACTTTAGAGGTCCGAGAGGCTTTTTTGTAGAACACATTCAGCAGCATAGGTGTGTTAAGTTTCAAGTCAATCGGACTTATTGTGTGAGGGGGCCGGCCTTGAAAATGTTGTAGCGCCACCATCAGGCCAATTGGGATCATATTTTCTGTGAAGCATTATGACATAATTTCCAACTATGGTACCAAGTTTCATGTCTCTAGCTCGTTCCAGCTCACAGCAAATTGAACAAAGGCATAATTTAGCATAAAATGCTAAATAGGCCACGCCCACATGCACCGATCAATATAACACTTCAGATCTTTGTTAATACTTGCCCCCAGAGCATGTGTACCAAATTTGATGAAATTCTGTCCACCAGATCTTGAGGTACAAGTTTTTGATAGTTTTGGCGCCCCCTATGGGTCAAGCAGAAAATGCTTTGGTACACCTATTCCCAAACACGCACTGAAAGTACATACCAAGATTTATGATGATTACACTAATGGTCAATGAATTATGGCTAATTTCCTGATAAGCTCCGCCCAGTGAAAAGTTTGTTGATCATTATCTTCAAAACGCAATGAGATATCAGAAAGCTTTTGATAACTTTTGATGGGCTTAATCCAATAATGATTTGCCGCAAATTTGGTACCAATCGGACCTACGGTTTAGGAGGAGATGTCAAAAATGTGTTTTTCAAAAAATTCAAAATGGCGGAAAATCTAGTTAGGCGGACTTTAGTAGTCCAAGAGGCTTTTTTGTAGTTCACACGGAGCTGGACATGTGTGTCAAATTTCAAGTCAATTGGACTTACGGTGTGAGGGGCGTGGCCTTTCCAAAATCGCGTGTTTGGGCGTTAATTACAGCGCCACCATGTGGCCGATTTGGGTCATATTTCGTGAAATGCCGTTAAATATCCTTTCCAGTTATTGTGCCAACTTTCATGTTTTTAGCTCTTTTCATCTCACGGCAAATTGAGCCTCAAAGGCAGACAACAAATAATAATAATAATAATTAAAGCTGCAAGCAGCGATGAACGGGCCCGAGCACCTCTCCGCGCGTCGGGGGTACTGGCGGGACGCCAACTGACGCGGCCGGGCACAATGAAACCGGAAATCTGACGAGCGCAACGACTTCAGCCACAAGACTCTACGACAAACGGTGTTATGAAAAGGGGGGGGGCTAATGTGTAGTGGGCGGGGTTAACCTTCACCAACTTATCAGGCACTCTCTGCTGAGTGATATGACACCTCTCACAAGAGCCTATGACAAACGCTTCATTAGTTAGTCAAGGGGGCGGAGCTTATGTGTAGGGGGCGGGATTAACCTTCAACAACCTATCAGGAACTTTCTGCTGAGTAATATGACACCTCTCACAAGAGCCTACGACAAACGCTTCATTAGTTAGTCAAGGGGGCGGGGCTTCTGTGTTGGGGGCGGGGTTAACCTTCACCAACTTATCAGGCACTCTCTGCTGAGTGATATGACACCTCTCACAAGAGCCTACGACAAACGCTTCATTAGTTAGTCAAGGGGGCGGGGCTTGTGTGTAGGGGGCGGGGTTAACCTTCACCAACTAATCAGGCACTCTCTGCTGAGTGATATGACACCTCTCACAAGAGCCTACGACAAACGCTTCATTAGTTAGTCAAGGGGGCGGGGCTTGTGTGTAGGGGGCGGGGTTAACCTTCACCAACTAATCAGGCACTCTCTGCTGAGTGATATGACACCTCTCACAAGAGCCTACGACAAACGCTTCATTAGTTAGTCAAGGGGGCGGAGCTTATGTGTAGGGGGCGGGATTAACCTTCACCAACTTATCAGGAACTTTCTGCTGAGTGATATGACACCTCTCACAAGAGTCTACGACAAACGCTTCATTAGTTAGTCAAGGGGGCGGGGCTTATGTGTAGGGGGCGGGGTTAACCTTCACCAACTTATCAGGCACTCTCTGCTGAGTGATATGACACCTCCCACAAGACTCTACGACAATCGGTTCATTACTTATGAAAGTGGGCGGGGCTAACCTATTGGGGCGGGGCCATGAGTCAATATGGACATGTATATGTCTTCAGGACTGGACCCTCATCATGTCTGAGAAATTTGGGGCAGATCGGATTATGTACAGTGTAGTAACAACAACTTCCTGTTTCATGGCGAATGGCCCAAAATGGCCGCCACGCCACGGTCAGGTCGTCCAGTGAAAACTCACCATTTTGATAACTTTTCATCCGTAAGGTCTTAAGATGGTCCTGACCAAATTACAAGTCGATCCGATGTAGTCTGTCGGAGGAGTTCGTTAAAGTACACGGCCTATAAAACGCCAAAAACGGGCAAAAATGGGCGAAAATCGTATATTATATTCAAAATGGCTGACTTCCTGTTGAATTTTGGGCATACCTACCAGAGGCTTTTTTGTGCGTCTCCACATGATACATCTGTTTGCCAAATTTCATACTTGTAGGTAAAACCGGAGAACCGATATCAAGTTTTCCAATTTTCTAGGGGGCGCTAGAGAGCCATTTTGCAAAATCCGAATCTGAGACCATTAAAATATCAAATTTTTCACTGCTTCTGATAAGTGTGCCAAGTTTAACAACTTTTCCAGCATGGCAAGGGCCTCAAAAAGGCGATTCATTTGAGAGAAAAAGAAAAAGAATAATAATTAAAGCTGCAAGCAGCGATGAACGGGCCCGAGCACCTCTACGCGCGTCTGGGGTACGCGCGGGACGCCAACCTACGCGGCCAGGCACAATGAAACCGGAACTCTGACGAGCACAATGACGTAGATCACACATGGTAAATTTCATGTGAATCGGATGATGTTTGTCACGTAACGCTGACTTCCTGTTGCCAGTAGGTGGCGCTATGACTATGAGTCAATATTGCCATGTAGATGTCCTCAGATCTGGAATACTATGTGGTATTTCAAGTTTGGGGCAGATTGGAAAAAGTACAGTCGAGTTACGATATTTTGTCTTTCAATGGCGAGTCATGCAAATTCTCCGCCACGCCACGTCAACGTCGTTTCAAAAAACCTCACGATTTGAATAACTTTTCATCACAAAGGTCTTCAGATTGTACTGACCAAATCTGAAGTTGATCGGGTTAAGTCTCTAGAAGCAGTTCGTTAAAGTACAAAGCCTGGAAATGGCCAAAAATATACGAAAAATTCACACAAAAATCAAGATGGCCGACTTCCTGTTGGGTTTAGAGCTCGGCACAAAGAGACTTTTTTTTAAGTCTACGAGTGATACATGTGCCTACCAAATCTCGAACATCTAGGCCAAACGTACCGCGAGGGCTGCTTTGTTGAAATTTTGTAGGGGGCGCTATTGAGCCCCCTTGCCACACACAAGCACAAAAAACATATTTGTTAACATATTATATCGCCGTTAATGAGTGTGCCAAGTTTCGTTTGTTTTTAAGCAATCCCAGCACCTCAAAAGCAACTTCCTGTTTCATGGCTAAGAATACGTCGCCACGGCAACGGCATTTCACGAAAATTCAAAACCTTCGCTGTCTGGTATCATGAAGGTCTTACCATTAATGTGACCAAATTTGAGGTTTATCTGGTTAACCTGCTAAGAGTAGTACACCAAAATATCGCAACAGTTACGTCCTGCTGCCACTAGGTGGCGCTATGAGTATGATTGAAAATTAGACTGTAGATATCTTCAAGCCGGGACGCTCATCAAATGTTATTAATTTGGATAAGATCTGACCATCTGGAGTCGAGTTACAGCGGTTTGTTTGTTCATGGCGACTCATCGAAATTCGCCATACCACCATGCCGCCGCCATTCAATGAAAACTCACAATTTTCGAAAGGAAGCATCATCAAGGTCTTAAGGCTTTTCTCACCTAATTTGAGATAGATGTGATTAATTTCTGAGGCAGAGTACATCAACGTGTACAACATGACATTTCCTGTTACCACTAGGGGGCGCTATGACTGCGAGCCAAAATTTGCATGTTGCGGTCATCAGGCAAGGACCCTTATCATACATGTGAAATTTAGAGCAGATTGGAAAATGTATGCCAAAGTTATAACAACTTCCTGTTTTTTGGCGAAAGGCGCTTTTTCGCCGCCACGCCACGGTCAGATCGTTCAGTGAAAACTCACCATTTGAATAACTTTTCATCCTTAAGGTCTTAAGATGGTCCTGACCAAATTTCAAGTTGATCTGATGTAATCTGCAGGAGGAGTTCGTTAAAGTACACGGCCTATAAAACGCAAAAAATGGGCGAAAATCACATATTAAATCCAATATGGCTGACTTCCTGTTGAATTTTGGGCATACCTCCAAGAGGCTTTTTTGTGCGTCTCCACATGATACATCTGTCTGCCAAATTTCATACTTGTAGGTAAAACCAGAGAACGGATATCAATTTTTCCAATTTTCTAGGGGGCGCTAGAGAGCCATTTTGCAAAACCCGAATCTGAGACCCTTAAAATATCAAATTTTTCACCGCGTCTGATATGTGTGCCAAGTTTAACAACTTTTCCAGCATGGCAAAGGCCTCAAAAACGCGATTCATTTGAGAGAAAAAGAAAAAGAAAAAGAAACACTACAGTTTCAATAGGGTCCTCGGACCCGACTTCGTCGGTGCTCGGGCCCTAATAAGAATTCCTTCAGTTTCAATAGGGCCTTCGCTGGCCCGACGTTGTCGGTGCTCGGGCCCTAATAATTAAAGCTGCAAGCAGCAATGAACGGGCCCGAGCACCTCTACGCGCGTCTGGGGTACGCGCGGGACGCCAACCGACGCGGCCAGGCACAATGAAACCGGAACTCTGAAGAGCACAATGACGTAGATCACAAAATGTAAATTTCATGTGAATCGGATGATGTTTGTCACGTAACGCTGACTTCCTGTTGCCAGTAGGTGGCGCTATGACTATGAGTCAATATTGCCATGTAGATATCCTCAGATCTGGACTTCTATGTGGTATTTCAAGTTTGGGGCAGATTGGAAAAAGTACAGTCGAGTTACAATATTTTGTCTTTCAATGGCGAGTCATGCAAATTCTCCACCACGCCACGTCAACGTCGTTTCAAAAAACCTTACGATTTGAATAACTTTTCATCACAAAGGTCTTCAGATTGTACTGACCAAATCTGAAGTTGATCGGGTTAAGTCTCTAGGAGCAGTTCGTTAAAGTACAAAGCCTGGAAATAGCCAAAAATATACGAAAAATTCACACAAAAATCAAGATGACCGACTTCCTGTTGGGTTTAGAGCATGGCACCAAGAGACTTTTTTTTAAGTCTACGGGTGATACATGTGCCTACCAAATCTCGAACATCTAGGTCAAACGTACCGCGAGGGCTGCTTTGTTGAAATTTTGTAGGGGGCGCTATTGAGCCCCCTTGCCACACACAAGCACGAAAACCATATCTGTTAACATATTTTAGCGCCGTTAATGAGTGTGCCAAGTTTCGTTTGTTTTTTAAGCAATCCTAGTACCTCAAAAGCAACTTCCTGTTTCATGGCGAACAATACGTCGCCACGGCAACGGCATTTCACGAAAATACAAAACCTTTGCTGTCTGGCATCATGAAGGTCTTACCATTGTTGTGACCAAATTTGAGGTGGATCTGGTTAACCTGCTAACAGTAGTACACCAAAATATGGCGACAGTAACTTCCTGTTGCCACTAGGTGGCGCTATGAGTATGATTGAAAATTAGACTGTAGATGTCTTCAGGCCGGGACGATCATCAAATGTTATTAATTTGGATAAGATCTGACCATCTGGAGTTGAGTTACAGCGGTTTGTTTTTTCATGGCGACTCATCGAAATTCGCCATATCACCACGGTGCCGCCATTTGATGAAAACTCACAATTTTCGAAAGGAAGCATCAACAAGGTCTTAAGGCTTTTCTCACCTAATTTGGTAAAGATGTGATTAATTTCTGAGGAGATGTACATCAACGTGTACAACATGACATTTCCTCTTACCACTAGGTGGCGCTATGACTGAGAGTCAAAATTTGCATGTGGATGTCATCAGACCAGGACCCTTATCATACATGTGACATTTAGAGCAGATTGGAAAAGGTATGCCAAAGTTACAGCAACTTCCTGTTTTTTGGCGAAAGGCGCTTTTTCGCCGCCACGCCACGGTCAGATTGTTCAATGAAAACTCACCATTTGAATAACTTTTCATCCTTAAGGTCTTAAGATGGTCCTGACCAAATATCAAGTCGATCGGATAAAATTTGTAGGAGGAGTTCGTAAAAGTACGCTACGTATAAAACGTAAAAATCGCTATTAAATTCAAAATGGCTGACTTCCTGTTGAGTTTTGGGCATACCTCCCAGAGGCTTTTTTGTGCGTCTCCACATGTTACATCTGTGTGCCAAATTTCATACATGTAGGTGAAACCGGAGCAAGGATATCAATTTTTCCAATTTTCTAGGGGGCGCTAGCGAGCCATTTTTTCCGAAACCCTTAAAATATCAAATTTTTCACCGAGTCTGATAAGTGTGCCAAGTTTAACAACTTTTTGAGCATGGCAAAGGCCTCAAAAAGGCAATTCATTTGAGAGAAAAAGAAAAAGAAACACTACAGTTTCAATAGGGCCTTCGCTGGCCCGACGTTGTCGGTGCTCGGGCCCTAATTAAAGCTGCAAGCAGCGATGAACGGGCCCGAGCACCTCTACGCGCGTCTGGGGTACGCGCGGGACGCCAACCGACGAGGCCAGGCACAATGAAACCGGAACTCTGACGAGCACAATGACGTAGATCACACATGGTAAATTTCATGTGAATCGGATGATGTTTGTCACGTAACGCCGACTTCCTGTTGCCAGTAGGTGGCGCTAT
The DNA here is from genome assembly GCA_916701645.2 of Sebastolobus alascanus. Taxonomy (NCBI): domain Eukaryota; kingdom Metazoa; phylum Chordata; class Actinopteri; order Perciformes; family Sebastidae; genus Sebastolobus; species Sebastolobus alascanus. Next base: position 368 of record CAKAOJ020000840.1, on the reverse strand, counting down.
GACTATGAGACAATATTGCCATGTAGATGTCCTCAGATCTGGACTACTATGTGGCATTTCAAGTTAGGGGCAGATTGGAAAAAGTACAGTCGATTTACAATATTTTGTCTTTCAATGGCGAGTCATGCAAATTCTCCGCCACGCCACGTCAACGTCGTTTCAAAAAACCTCACGATTTGAATAACTTTTCATCACAAAGGTCTTCAGATTGTACTGACCAAATCTGAAGTTGATCGGGTTAAGTCTCTAGGAGGAGTTCGTTAAAGTACAAAGCCTGGAAATAGCCAAAAATATACGAAGAATTCAAACAAAAATCAAGATGGCCGACTTCCTGTTGGGTTTAGAGCATGGCACCAAGAGACTTTTTT
>CAKAOJ020000839.1:0-29717 GCA_916701645.2 Sebastolobus alascanus | reverse complement strand
CCGGGTTCTTGTGAAGCAACGCATGGGTGTCTGTTGGCTTGAAATAAACCCGAGTGAGTAGTTTTTTACTGTTAAGGTCGAGGTTTTCAAAAAAGACTGTTGTATCTAAAAATAAGATTTCATGTGGATCTAGGGTGTATTTAACTTTGATTGAAGTGTGGTGGTTGTTTAATAGATGGATAAATTCTTTAAAACTGTCCTCTCCATGTGGCCAGGCTCCGACGATGTCATCAAGGAAGCGAAGATAAAAGGTAGGCTTCAAAGGGCATTTAGCCAGCACCTCCCGCTCCCACTCACTCATATAGATGTTGGCGTAGGACGGGGCATATCTATGTCCCATCGCCGTGCCCTCAACCTGCAAAAAATGTTTGTTGTCAAAATCAAAATCGTTATATCTAAGACATAACTCCAGAAGTTATAAAACTTCGGCGTCCGGCCTAGTGGTGTCAGGATAACGGTGAAAGAGGTTTTTCACAGCCTGAAGTCCCATCTCTGTATTAATGTTTGTATACAGGCTCTCGATATCTATCGTAAAGAGGAGCGCGTGGGCCGGCAGAACCATAGGCCGAATGGTGTCCAGGAAATGATACGTATCCTTGAGATAACTGGGATGCCTGCATGAGAGGGGACCATTATTGTAGCCATATTCTGAGGCTGATTTCGTTTCCCGTCTCCCCCACGTATAGTTTGTGGCAGGCCCTGCATCTTATTGCATAGACAGCATTAGTGGTGGTGGGTTTGAGGGCCTGCAACAAGTTAACCCCGACTTGAGAGTGTGGGTTAAAAAGGTGGGGGAGACGGAGGAAACCAACCTCGGACACTCGAAGCGCCTCCCTATTTTTCTCGTCCCTGTTTAAATCAGTGTGGACTAAAATGTCTTGGTGGTTTTTATTCCTGCGGAAGGCGGAGATCATATTGTTGTTTTGTGAGTAGGTTACCCCTTTTGGCAGTTGACTTCATTTTTCCAAAAGGAATGAAGTCTTTTGGGGCTTTGTATAGGTCACACAGGAGGATGGTGACCAGCTCTGCCCCAACCACTGCTGGTGCTGCCTGGAAAGTGTCTGTCAGTAGGAACACCCTCTCAATGTTCCTTTCCAGCACTTCATCTTTGTCCACGACCAAAGGGTTGGGGGGCCCTGGGGTTGTATAGAGCCAAACCCAGGAAGCCACGGCAGTGGGTGAGGCTCTTTGGATTAACTGAACACGTGCCCAAGGATGCACTGAACTTAAAGTCCAATGGGGAGAGTGGGTGTCCATAAATGAGCTCCTCTAAGGCCAGTTCAATTTGGTACGTCTTCCAGCTGGCAACGTACCCTCCCATTGATTTATTTGAGGTAAAAGTGTTCCTCAGCAGTGTGGTGAGGAAGTCCATAGTTTGGGTCAGTGTGGCAATCAGGCCCCCTTCCTCTTTTTCCACAAATGGGAGGATGACTGGTTTTGTAGAAAGGAGTTCGTCCAACTTGCCGGTGTCAAAAAACTCCTCAGGGACAATGACTTTGGAAAGCATCTGAGCTCCTGTCAAGTACACTAGCTGCTCAATCCTGCACTTGAGCTGACCCCCTACCTTGGAGTGTAAGTCATCCATGTGATCCATGTAAGCCATAGCCCTGGAAACCATGGCTTTTTTGGGTTTGATGGAAGGTCAGGCCACATGTCGCAATCACCCCACTGACAGGATGTTTGTACTGGGTTTTAAAGTGGACATGTGGTGACACCACATACATCTGCAGAAAGTTAAGGAAGTTGGACTTGAACAAGGACCATATGGGTTCTCTGACATCAATGGGCTTGTTGTCCAAAGTTGTTTGGAAATTCACAGCCTCATGCATCGAAAGCACCGAGAACAGGCGACTCCCAACTCCGACAAGGTCTTGCAGGCCGTATCTTGACCACAACATGTGGATTTTAGGGTCCTTGGCTGCCACAGTGCATGCAGCATGGATTGATATGGAGTGGACATGCTCCATATCAATGACATCCAGAGCAACAGGTGTCTCTTCTTTTTGTCCAAACCTGCTCAGAGTCACCAGGATGTAGAGGTCATTGTCAGTACTGTTGGTATGTTTGATGGCCTTGTCCAACAGCTGTAAAATGAATGGCAGGTCCTGTTTGAGGACATTCATCCTTGCTGTGTTGCTCAAACACTGCTTCTCGATGGTGGGTCGTTGGATGTCTTCAGCATCCATGATTAGCAGCTGATGTCTGAAGGTAGTGACGACCTCATTGAGTGAGGTTGTTGCCAATTCCCTATAACTCAACATTTTGGAGAGATGAGAATTTGGTTTGGTCTTGCTCAAAGGAACAGCGGTGATCATAAGGTGGTAGCCACCATCGACATAGGCAATGACATAGCCTAAGGCATTTTTGAGTGCCTCCAATCCTTCACCACTGAAAGTTTTCAGGTTCAGATGTTTTTTTATCATATGATAGTGTCGGACGATCATGTGACTTTGGAACTCAGGCAGAAACAGGTAGTGTATGCCTTGAGTTATCGCCTGCACATTATTCAGTCGGATGACAATGCCATCAGTGTCAAATGTGTAGTCCAGACTTTCCTGTGGCTTGTCAATGGTCGTTGGGTGAAGTGCAATGCGCACATCATCAGAGTGCATGAAATTCTCGACTGTATCGAATTGTTCGAAAGCAGACACCAGATTTTCAGTGTTCTCTGTTGCTGCTTGCAGCTCTGAAGTCACTTTGGGGACAGGATCCATTATGGTTTCTTCCTCTTAGGGATCATGGGGAACATGTCCCTCAGTTAGGGTTAGGGTTAGGTTTTGGTTAAGACGTAGCAATCGTATGACTACTACGAGGTGCACAGTCACACGGGGACCGGTGAATAAAAATTCTTAAAATTGCCTTGATAAAACAACTAAAAATTTGTTAAAATTACCCAGTTAAAATTGTAAAAGCTTTAAGAGGATTAAAAGAGGATCCACTAGCTCAGGGAGGACAACGGAGAGAAAGGTAAAGCAGCCGTATAAAACCCTGTTAAAAAGAAATTAAAAGATGGAAAGAGATGTTAAAATAACAGCTACCTTAGAGAAAAGGGGTTTATTAAATGTTAAAGGACCATAAAATGGGTAAGTGTAAAATCGAATAAAAAAAAAGGGGGGGTTAAGATAAAGATATCTTTCTCAGGGAGGGGTACAAGAATTCATGGGAGGGAAGAGCACGATCAAAAAACACACACTGCAGGTTAAGTGAAAATAAATATAAGTGCTTATAATAAGTGCTTGGAGTGGGATAAAAATTTAAAAACATGCAGTTAGTGTAAGCAAAGGAGAGGATCAGTGCTAAAAGGGGAGAAAGATATCTTTATTCGTTAAATTTTTTTTTATATATATATATGGCAATCAAATTTAGTGAAGGTGTGCTGCTATTAAAACATTTGTCCAGTAGATGGCGTCCGTGTATAAGGAAAAGGGTTTGATGCTTTCCACAGACACCAGGTCCTCTGCGAGTCGCTCAGTAGACTAAAAAACACCAGTATTTAAAGAGCATGATAAGCATAAGAAAACACAAAAACATGCAAGGTAAAATATGTATAAAAAATATGTATAAAAAATATATAAAGAGAAGCCATATAAGAGGAATTCATGATGGCATAGAATAAATAAAATAAATAAATAAATAAATACATATAAATGTACACAATAGGAGTTAGTAAAAACAAAAGCATGCCATTAGTTATAATAAATATATATAAATACGGTGTTTATTTAGAAGACAGCGATAAAAGTCAGATTAGGACACAAATGGAGTGGGGAGAAAAGAAAGGGGAGGTAAAAAAAAGGGGGGGGGGGGGGGAGAGGAGAAAAGGTGAGGGTTAGAGTTAAATATCAGGGTGGTTACAGGCTGGAAGGAGTAAATTCTGAAATGAATAATTACAGGATAAACTTCAGTATTTTTCATTCAGACCCGTGGGGTCTATGGTTTTTAGTAAATGTATCCACTTTCTCTCCGCTGTCTGTCTCCGAGCCGTGGACCACTCACGGTTGCTCTCCAGGCCCAGGGATTGAATATTGTGTGGGCCGTGGAGTTTAAAATGTGAGTATAAAACCGTGTTACCGTTTCCTCTCTCCATAATAAATTTATGTTGCTTGATTCTTAAAATTATGGAGTTCTTAGTTTCGCCGATGTACAATTTGTGGCAGGCCCTAAGTAGTAATAGTGGGGCATTATTGCGCGTGCACGTGAAAATGCGCGTGCACGTGAGGGCGTGTGCGCGTGCTTGTGCATGCGCACGTGTACACCCCTCCACCGATGATGATTTACCGACTGGCTCGCAAACTGGTCTCCTTCCTGCCATGTGTAGACCGAAAATCATCAGACATTTCGACTACTGAAAAGTGGTAGGTTATGTGTGTGTATTCCTACACATTTTATAGACTGTGTGTGTGTATTTTATTTTATTTTTTTCCCCTTGTTTTTAATACAAATTTTGCTGTTTTTAGAGGACAAACTGTGCCCATGGATCGATGAGGAGACGCAAGATGAAATTTCAGGAGGTGTCCTGCCGGCCCCCTCGAATGTGGTAGACCTGACCGGAGCTCAAAATGATGATGATGATGATGATGATGATGCTGTGATAGACCTGACCGGAACACAAGAGGCTGATGCTGTGATAGACCTGACCGGAACACAAGATGATACGTTATACATGGCTGCTCCAGATGGGGAGCTGGCGGTGGATGGGCCTATTCCGCCACTTGCGATATTCCCGCTGGTGCCACGTGAGGAACCGCGCCTAACACAAAATGGTCTGGACCTCATTAAAGAATTTTTGAGACGATGTTTCAAGGCTGTTGCATGGGAAGTGTCAAAAAAACAGTGCAATGGCTGTGAAATTGACCACCCGAGTCAGCTCCAACACTCCTGCTTATTCAAACACTACAAAGTCTTGGACAGTTATTATGCTGAAATATGCGATATAGTGTTCTACCCCAGCCTGGGAACTGCACTACAGTACCTATTGATGGAAATTACATATAGCGTGCATTCAGAGGAGAAACTTCTCGGTGCAGCCGAAATCACGGCGCAGGAACTTTATGAAGAATTCTCGCACATAAAAGACCATCTGGACATTGACCCCGTGCATGATCATGAGACACTCTTCACCTATGCATATGAACATATAAGTCTTTTTTTTTGATACCGTTCTGTTTTGATACCATCTGTTTACCCTTTTTTTTTTTTTTTCTTTCTTCTTATTTTGATATTCAATGATGTTGATGTATGAAGATGTTTTTGTTATGATCAGAGAATCTAATAAAAAGGTTGTGTAACAAACACCATGTTGTCATTTACGATTAATTTACAGCATTGAGAACACATTGAAAGAGATTTATTATGACCCCGCTCATCCTGGGGGTCTTGGTAGTGTGTATAAACTTTGCAAAGCGGTCGGGGATTGTACAGGGGTGACGCCAGCGCTACCTGATGTTAAACGCTTTTTGTTGGGACAAGATGTGTATACGCTACACGCCAAGGCGGATCAAAATTTTTCCAAGGAATAGGGTTTTGGTTAGTGGCATCGACAAACAGTTCCAGATTGATCTAGTTGATATGAGTGAATATTCTATTGAAAACGACAACGTGCAATACTTGTTAACATGTATTGATGTATTTTCTAAATTTGCGTGGGTCAGGTGTCTTAAAAACAAATCAGCGGGGGTTTTCACAAATGCTTTTAAAAGCATCCTGAGTCAGGGCCGGGTGCCCTCGAGGATCCAAACGGACAAAGGCACAGAGTTTTATAATAAACAGTTTCAACGGGTATTGAGCCAGTATGAAATCAAACATTTTTCGACATCGAACGAAACTAAGGCTAGTGTGGTGGAGCGCTTTAACAGAACTTTCAAGACGCGGATGTGGAGATATTTAACAAGTGTTAATTCACGCCGTTATGTCGACATAATCCAGGACCTTGTTGATGCCTACAACAATTCACATCATAGGTCGATAAAAATGCCTCCTGCCGCCGTAAATAAAGACAATGAGAAGACAGTCTTTAACAACTTGTACAAGCTGAAACCTCAGAAAAAGGTGTCTTTTAAATACAGTGTCGGGAATACAGTGAGAATTTCGAAACTCGGGTGTTTTTAGAAAAGGTTATGAACAAACGTTCACAGATGAATATTTCATAATAACGGAGCGCATAGCCAGAGACCCCCCTGTGTATAGACTAGCGGATTGTGGTGGGGAGGTTTTGGAAGGCACGTTTTATGAGCCTGAATTACAATTGGTAATTATCGATAAAAACAAAATGTTTAAAATAGAGAAAATACAGGCCAAAAAGAAATCAGGACGTAAAAATCTGGTCCTTGTAAAATGGTTGGGATGGCCTGAAAAATTTAAGTCATGGCTCTCTGAAAAAGATATTGTTGATACTCCATAAAAGACGTGGGCTGCCCGCACATGCTTCACTTTTGAATCGAGGCATATCCGTGGCAGAGCTATGGAGAGGAACGGGTTTTATGTTACACTACCTAGTAATGCATCATTACAGATATACCCGAATAACAAGATATGGCGCTACAGGACAAAACTAGCAAAGCCAATTGTTCTGAACGAACCATACGAGGTGGGAGTTATTGAGTTACAATATCCTAGGGTCTGGGCTAATTTCCCCGCCTCTGATTCGGATGTGGTTATCTATGATTATAAATCAAAGCAGATAATTACTATAACACTATCTGTTGGTTTTTATAATTCTATACCTAGACTAGTAAAAGAATTTAATTCGAAATGCCTCATTTACCCACCTATAGCCCGCATAACTCTAATGTATAATAATATTACGAATCATGTTTATTTTTCGGGGGCAGAGGGAACTATTACAACATTTAAAGGAAAATTGGCTGAAATACTGGGTTTCAATCCGGGGGTGCCGTTTACAATACCATTAATCCCAAATTCTAGGAAGCACTACGCTGCACCACACCCCGCCGCATTCATGGTGGATGTTATAATATATTTGTTTATAGTGACATTGTGGATTATCAGCTGGCGGGTGATAGTTATGTACCGCTTCTCCGCTGTATAAATGTGTCGGACGAGGCTCGCCGTATGCCCACTCTGACTTATGACAAGCCACACTACACGTCGCTCTCCAAAGCAAATATTGACGTTATAGAGATCTCATTAAAAGACGATCAAAACCGGTATATGCCTTTCACATAAGGGAAAGTGATTGTCAAACTACACTTCAGACCGGTGAAGCAGTATTTCTAAGTGTGAATTGAAAAAAAAACAAGTAAAATGATGCGCACACCATACACACGCGATGACGCCCGGTATATGTTCTACTATCTTAATCAAGCTGCTGGTAGCGAATTACCGGGGTTTATCGGTTCGAGTACGCAGTATGGAAATGGATTAGGAGGTATTTTTCGCAATTTGTTTAGGATGGCATTGCCCTTATTAAAAAGAGGTTTCAGTATAGCCAAGCCTCATTTAAAAACAGCTGCCACAAACATCTTGGGGGACGTTGTGTCCAATATAGCCAGAAAAACCATGTCAGGAAAGCAGGAGGGAAATGGACTGACAGTATATAGCCGGAGACGACTGAAAAGACCCCCACCAGGATATGGGCGTAACCGTCCTGTGTCTAAAAAACGTAAAAGAGTTGCTAAAAAACCCCGAGGTGCCAAAAAGAAGTCAACCACCAAAGGTAGAAGAGCTCCGAACAGACGCCCTGGGTTATTGTCAAAAGACATATTTTTAGGTTAAAATCTGTGAAAAAATAACCATGGCACTCATCCATAGTCAGTTGGAAGAATGCGTGAAGACAGAACTGGATCTGTTTACTGTACCGTATACTCAGACTTCTATTGAAAAATCGACCTTTGTTGAAATCCCCCTGGTATCGACGATTACAGACACCGGCCCTCTGGAGTTTTACATATCAGCCAGTGGAGAGGATTACTCTGACCTAAATGATACCTATCTGTATACGCGTGTGAGGATTATAAATGCTGACGGTACAAACCTGGCTAACGACGCCAATGTGGGTTTTATAAACTATCCAGGATGCACCCTTTTCTCACAGGTGGATATAATGTTGGGGGACAGGCTTATAACCCAATCCTCCAACACATATCCATACCGTGGAATAATTGAATGTTTGATTAACTATGGAAAAGACACACTGGATACACAGTTTAGCACAGCTCTGTTTAGTAAAGACACCGGTAATCACATGGATGATGCATCGATTGAAGGAGACAATCAGGGTTTGGTGTCAAGAGGACAGTACACAGGAGACAGCCGCATCGTCGAATTAATTGCCCCAATACATGCAGATTTGTTTTTTCAAGAAAAACTCTTGCTAAACGGTGTGGATATTTCACTGTCAGCCAGTGTATTTGTAAAGAAAGTGTCTGTTGCACCCACGGTCAGGTTGGCTCTACAGCACACTAATGCTAAATATGCTATAGACAGAGTGTCATTGAAGACTTTCTCCATCCCAGCTGGTACAAGGGTGTGCAACCAGGAAAATCTCTACATAGGTCATATCCCTAAATTTGTTATCATAGCATTTGTGGATAACGAAGGATATACAGGGAGTTATACACGTAATCCGTTTAATTTCCACCACTACGACGCGGAGTTTATGTGTCTATATGCCGATGGACAATCTTACCCCGCAAAACCATTTCAACCACATTTTCAGGGAGGGCAGTACACAAGAGAGTATTACCAACTGATACAAACCACCGGCCGCCACCTAAAAGACAGATCACTGGCCATATCAAGACAAGATTTTGGCACTGGTTATTCATTATTCTGTTTCAACCTGGAACCAGACGAGGGGTGTTCAGGGAACGTCTCGTTAATTAAAACAAGCAATGTGAGGATGGAAGCCCGCTTTAGAAACCTTCTGCCACGCACCGTTAATTTGATTTGTTATTCTGTTTTTGACTCAGTTATTGAGATTTCAAACAGAAGACGAGTGCTTATGGACTACTACTAAAAACACTATGAATACTATAGAACTAACTAGTGTTGTTAGAAAAAGAATTATTAAGGGTGCAAATTTTGTGGGGGTTTTAGCGTGCGATCAACTCCCTAAACACAATGTTTTTAAGCTCCCCGCTATGCTGATCGTAAACACCCATCCCTCTAACATGCCTGGTGAGCATTGGCTGGCTATTTATATTACAAAACACAAACAAGGATGTTTCTTTGACAGTTTTGGTAATCCCCCTGAATGGAGCAATTTTCCGCCGGAAATAAAGAGGTTCCTGGCGAAAAACTGTACAGATGTGGCATATTCTGGAAGACAGGTTCAGCATTGTGTGTTTTTTCTATGTCATATTCAAAAAGGGGTGATTTATACTCGTGTGATAAACATGTACGGTGCTAATCCTATCCGTAATGACACTATGGTATGTAGATTTGTTAACAAAATACAACGTAGTGTATGCCTTGGATATGATTTTACATGTGTACAATCTGGGAATAAATATGTAATGAAATGATTATTTTCAAATAAAAAAAAACATTTTGTAAAACGTGATTTTGTCAACACAGTCATATTTATTCAGGTATCACAGTTTCTATGACACAGACGTATCAAAAGATGATTTGAACAGTTACAAATAAGAAAAAAACAATCATTTAAACTGTCATAAAATGATGAAAACATACATTTATTTAAACACAGTTACAAAAGAAGATAAAAAGAAAAATACAATCATTTAAACATAGTTACAAATAAGATGAAAAAAATACATTCATTTAAAGAGAAAACAATCTAACAAACAATCATTTGAATACAGTCATAAAGAACTCAAAAATCTAACCATTCAGCCATGTCCAATCTAGGTTGACTTAGATTGCTTTGCCCGGGGTGTCCTGAGGGGGGTGCTAGACCTGTGTGAACCATGCAGTGAATGTTTTCCCCTTTTGCTGCTGTTGGGTTTGCCCTGGGTCATAAAGCTAATTTCGCTGTTTGTACCGTCACCTCCTTTGTATTCAGCAATAGCTCGACGCACCTGGGTGTTTGGGATGGCAGATAGTGGCACATTTAAACTGCCCAATGTTTTTAAAAACATTTCCCACCCCAGAGGTCTAGAGCTGTCTGATGTATGATGTGATGCAGTGACACTTTTTACCAAATCGTACAAGTGTGTACCCCTGATCGGCTGGTTGTTAATAGCAATTTCTCCCTGTTCTGTCCAAGATATCAAATTTTTTGCTCGGGTTATCGCGTCCAATATATACTCAGCATTTCTCATGCTTCTTTTGGGCATGTGTTTTAAAACCTCTTCTAATTAGGGCCCGAGCACTGACCGCAGGTCTGCGAAGGCCCTATTGTAATTGGTCCGTTTATTATTATTATTATTATTATTAGGGCCCGAGCACTGACCGCAGGTCTGCGAAGGCCCTATTGTAATTGGTCCGTTTATTATTAGGGCCCGAGCACCGACGAAGTCGGGTCCGAGGACCCTATTGAAACTGTAAGGTTTATTATTATTATTAGGGCCCGAGCACCGACGAAGTCGGGCCAGCGAAGGCCCTATTGAAACTGAAGGAATTATTAGGGCCCGAGCACCGACAACGTCGGGCCAGCGAAGGCCCTATTGAAACTGAAGGAATTCTTATTATTATTCTTTTTCTCTCAAATGAATCGCCTTTTTGAGGCCCTTGCCATGCTGGAAAAGTTGTGAAACTTGGCACACTTATCAGAAGCGGTGAAAAATTTGATATTTTAAGGGTCTCAAATTCGGATTTTGCAAAATGGCTCTCTAGCGCCCCCTAGAAAATTGGAAAACTTGATATCGGTTCTCCGGTTTTACCTACAAGTATGAAATTTGGCAGACAGATGTATCATGTGGAGACGCACAAAAAAGCCTCTGGTAGGTATGCCCAAAATTCAACAGGAAGTCAGCCATTTTGAATATAATATACGATTTTCGCCCATTTTTAGCGTTTTATAGGTCTCGTACTTTAACGAACTCCTCCTACAAATTTAATCCGATCGACTTGATATTTGGTCAGGACCATCTTAAGACCTTAAGGATGAAAAGTTATTCAATTGGTGAGTTTTCATTGAACAATCTGACCGTGGCGTGGCGGCGAAAAAGCGCCTTTCGCCAAAAAACAGGAAGTTGCAGTAACTTTGGCATACCTTTTCCAATCTGCTCTAAATGTCACATGTATGATAAGGGTCCTGGCCTGATGACATTCACATGCAAATTTTGACTCTCAGTCATAGCGCCACCTAGTGGTAACAGGAAATGTCATGTTGTACACGTTGATGTACATCTCCTCAGAAATTAATCACATCTTTACCAAATTAGGTGAGAAAAGCCTTAAGACCTTGATGATGCTTCCTCTCGAAAATTGTGAGTTTTCATCAAATGGCGGCACCGTGGTGATATGGCGAATTTCGATGAGTCGCCATGAAAAAACAAACCGCTGTAACTCAACTCCAGATGGTCAGATCTTATACAAATTAATAACATTTGATGATCGTCCCGGCCTGAAGACATCTACAGTCTAATTTTCAATCATACTCAGAGCGCCACGTAGTGGCAACAGGAAGTTACTGTCGCCATATTTTGGTGTACTACTGTTAGCAGGTTAACCAGATCCACCTCAAATTTGGTCACAACAATGGTAAGACCTTCATGATGCCAGACAGCGAAGGTTTTGTATTTTCGTGAAATGCCGTTGCCGTGGCGACGTATTGTTCGCCATGAAACAGGAAGTTGCTTTTGAGGTGCTAGGATTGCTTAAAAACAAACGAAACTTGGCACACTCATTAACGGCGCTAAAATATGTTAACAGATATGGTTTTGGTGCTTGTGTGTGGCAAGGGGGCTCAATAGCGCCCCCTACAAAATTTCAACAAAGCAGCCCTCGCGGTACGTTTGACCTAGATGTTCGAGATTTGGTAGGCACATGTATCACCCGTAGACTTAAAAAAAAGTCTCTTGGTGCCATGCTCTAAACCCAACAGGAAGTCGGTCATCTTGATTTTTGTGTGAATTTTTCGTATATTTTTGGCTATTTCCAGGCTTTGTATTTTTACGAACTCCTCTTACTGACTTAACCCGATCAACTTCAGAGTTTGTCAGTACAATCTGAAGACCTTTGTGATGAAAAGTTATTCAAATCGTGAGGTTTTTTGAAACGACGTTGACGTGGCGTGGCGAAGAATTTGCATGACTCGCCATTGAAAGACAAAATGTTGTAACTCGACTGTACTTTTTCCAATCTGCCCCAAACTTGAAATACCACATAGTAGTCCAGATCTGAGGACATCTACATGGCAATATTGACTCATAGTCATAGCGCCACCTACTGGCAACAGGAAGTCAGCGTTACGTGACAAACATCATCCGATTCACATGAAATTTACCATGTGTGATCTACGTCATTGTGCTCGTCAGAGTTCCGGTTTCATTGTGCCTGGCCGCGTCGGTTGGTGTCCCGCGCGTACCCCAGACGCGCGTAGAGGTGCTCGGGCCCGTTCATCGCTGCTTGCAGCTTTAATTATTATTATTCTTTTTCACAAAAATGAATCGCCTTTTTGAGGCCTTTGCCATGCTGGAAAAGTTGTTAAACTTGGCACACTTATCAGACGCGGTGAAAAATTTGATATTTTAAGGGTCTCAGATTCGGGTTTTGCAAAATGGCTCTCTAGCGCCCCCTAGAAAATTGGAAAACTTGATATCCGTTCTCCGGTTTTACCTACAAGTACGAAATTTGGCAGACAGATGTATAATGTGGAGCCGCACAAAAAAGCCTCTTGGAGGTATGCCCAAAATTCAACAGGAAGTCAGCCATATTGGATTTAATATGCAATTTTGCCCATTTTTTGCGTTTTATAGGCCGTGTACTTTAACGAACTCCTCCTCCAGATTTCATCAGATTGACCTGAAATTTGGTCAGGACCATCTTAAGACCTTAAGGATGAAAAGTTATTCAATTGGTGAGTTTTCACTGAACGACCTGACCGTGGCGTGGCGGCGTAAAAGCGCCTTTCGCCAAAAAACAGGAAGTTGCTGTAACTTTGGCATACCTTTTCCAATCTGCTCTAAATGTCACATGTATGATAAGGGTCCTGGTCTGATGACATCCACATGCAAATTTTGACTCTCAGTCATAGCGCCACCTAGTGGTAACAGGAAATGTCATGTTGTACACGTTGATGTACATCTCCTCAGAAATTAATCACATCTTTACCAAATTAGGTGAGAAAAGCCTTAAGACCTTGATGATGCTTCCTTTCGAAAATTGTGAGTTTTCATCAAATGGCGGCACCGTGGTGATATGGCGAATTTCGATGAGTCGCCATGAAAAAACAAACCGCTGTAACTCAACTCCAGATGGTCAGATCTTATCCAAATTAATAACATTTGATGATCGTCCCGGCCACAAGACATCTACAGTCTAATTTTTAATCATACTCATAGCGCCACCTAGTGGCAACAGGAAGTTACTGTCGCCATATTTTGGTGTACTACTGTTAGCAGGTTAACCAGATCCACCTCAAATTTGGTCACAACAATGGTAAGACCTTCATGATGCCAGACAGCGAAGGTTTTGTATTTTCGTGAAATGCCGTTGCCGTGGCGACGTATTGTTCGCCATGAAACAGGAAGTTGCTTTTGAGGTGCTAGGATTGCTTAAAAACAAACAAAACTTGGCACACTCATTAACGGCGCTAAAATATGTTAACAGATATGGTTTTGGTGCTTGTGTGTGGCAAGGGGGCTCAATAGCGCCCCCTACAAAATTTCAACAAAGCAGCCCTCGCGGTACGTTTGACCTAGATGTTCGAGATTTGGTAGGCAAATGTATCAACCGTAGACTTAAAAAAAAGTCTCTTGGTGCCATGCTCTAAACCCAACAGGAAGTCGGTCATCTTGATTTTTGTGTGAATTTTTCGTATATTTTTGGCTATTTCCAGGCTTTGTACTTTAACGAACTGCTCCTAGAGACTTAACCCGATCAACTTCAGATTTGGTCAGTACAATCTGAAGACCTTTGTGATGAAAAGTTATTCAAATCGTGAGGTTTTTTGAAACGACGTTGACGTGGCGTGGCGGAGAATTTGCATGACTCGCCATTGAAAGACAAAATGTTGTAACTTGACTGTACTTTTTCCAATCTGCCCCAAACTTGAAATACCACATAGTAGTCCAGATCTGAGGACATCTACATGGCAATATTGACTCATAGTCATAGCGCCACCTACTGGCAACAGGAAGTCAGCGTTACGTGACAAACATCATCCGATTCACATGAAATTTACCATGTGTGATCTACGTCATTGTGCTCGTCAGAGTTCCGGTTTCATTGTGCCTGGCCGCGTCGGTTGGCGTCCCGCGCGTACCCCAGACGCGCGTAGAGGTGCTCGGGCCCGTTCATCGCTGCTTGCAGCTTTAATTAGGGCCCGAGCACCGACAACGTCGGGCCAGCGAAGGCCCTATTGAAACTGTAAGGATTATTATTTTTATTCTCCTCCGAAATGAATCGCCTTTTTGAGGCCCTTGCCATGCTGGAAAAGTTATGAAACTTGGCACACTTATCAGAAGCGGTGAAAAATTTGATATTTTAAGGGTCTCAGATTCGGATTTTGCAAAATGGCTCTCTAGCGCCCCCTAGAAAATTGGAAAACTTGATATCGGTTCTCCGGTTTTACCTACAAGTATGAAATTTGGCAGACAGATGTAACATGTGGAGACGCACAAAAAAGCCTCTGTGAGGTATGCCCAAAACTCAACAGGAAGTCAGCCATTTTGAATTTAATGTGCGATTTTCGCACATTTTTAGCGTTTTATAGGACGTGTACTTTAACGAACTCCTCCTACAATTTTTTTCAGAGCAACTTGAAATTTGGTCAGGACCATCTTAAGACCTTAAGGATGAAAAGTTATTCAAATGGTGAGTTTTCACTGAACGACCTGACCGTGGCGTGGCGGCGAAAAAGCGCCTTTCGCCAAAAAACAGGAAGTTGTTGTAACTTTGGCATACAATTTCCAATCTGCTCTAAATTTCTCATGAGTGATAAGGGTCCTGGCCTGATGACATCCACATGCAAATTTTGGCTTGCAGTCATAGCGCCACCTATTGGTAACAGGAAATCTCATGTTGTACACGTTGATGTCCTCTGCCTCAGAAATTAATCACATCTATCTCAAACTAGGTGAGAAAAGCCTTAAGACCTTGATGATGCTTCCTTTCGAAAATTGTGAGTTTTCATCGAATGGCGGCGCCGTGGTGGGATGGCGAATTTCGATGAGACGCCATGAACAAACAAACCGCTGTAACTCGACTCCAGATGGTCAGATCTTATCAAAATTAATAACATTTGATGAGTGTCCTGGCCTGAAGACATCTACAGTCTAATTTTCAATCATACTCATAGCGCCACCTGTTGGCAACAGGACATAACTGTCGTGATATTTTGGTGTACTACTCTTAGCAGGTTAACCAGATCCACCTCAAATTTGTTCACAACAATGGTAAGACCTTCATGATGCCAGACAACGAAGGTTTTGAATTTTCGTGAAATGCCGTTGCCGTGGCAACGTATTGTTCGCCATCAAAAAGGAAGTTGTTTTTGAGGTGCTAAGATTTCTTTAAAACAAACGAAACTTGGCACACTCATTAACGGTGCTAAAATATGTTAATAGATATGGTTTTTGTGCTTGTGTGTGGCAAGGGGGCTCAATAGCGCCCCCTACAAAACTTCAACAAAGCAGCCCTCGCGGTACGTTTGACCTAGATGTTCGAGATTTGGTAGACACATGTATCACCCGTAGACTTAAAAAAAAGTCTCTTGGTGCCATGCTCTAAACCCAACAGGAAGTCGGTCATCTTGATTTTTGTGTGAATTTTTCGTATATTTTTGGCTATTTCCAGGCTTTGTACTTTAACGAACTGCTCCTAGAGACTTAACCCGATCAACTTCAGATTTGGTCAGTACAATCTGAAGACCTTTGTGATGAAAAGTTATTCAAATCGTGAGGTGTTTTGAAACGACGTTGACGTGGCGTGGCGGAGAATTTGCATGACTCGCCATTGAAAGACAAAATGTTGTAACTCGACTGTACTTTTTCCAATCTGCCCCAAACTTGAAATACCACATAGTAGTCCAGATCTGAGGACATCTACATGGCAATATTGAATCATAGTCATAGCGCCACCTACTGGCAACAGGAATTCAGCGTTACGTGACAAACATCATCCGATTCACATGAAATTTACCATGTGTGATCGACGTCATTGTGCTCGTCAGAGTTCCGGTTTCATTGTGCCTGGCCGCGTCGGTTGGCGTCCCGCGCGTACCCCAGACGCGCGTAGAGGTGCTCGGGCCCGTTCATCGCTGCTTGCAGCTTTAATTAGGGCCCGAGCACCGACAACGTCGGGCCAGCGAAGGCCCTATTGAAACTGTAGTGTTTATTATTCTTTTTCTTTTTCTTTTTCTTCTCTCAAATGAATCGCGTTTTTGAGGCCCTTGCCATGCTGGAAAAGTTGTTAAACTTGGCACACTTGTCAGACTCGGTGAAAAATTTGATATTTTAAGGGTCTCGGATTCGGGTGTTGCAAAATGGCTCGCTAGCGCCCCCTAGAAAATTGGAAAACTTGAGCCCCTCCCTCCGGTTTCACCTACATGTATGAAATTTGGCAGAGAGATGTAACATGTGGAGACGCACAAAAACGCCTCTTGAAGGTATGCCCAAAACTCAACAGGAAGTCAGCCATCTTGAATTTAATGTGCGAATTTCGCCCATTTTTGCCCGTTTTTGGCGTTTTCTAGGTCGCGTACTTTAACGAACTCCTCCTACAGACTTCATCGGATCGACTTGTAATTTGGTCAGGACCATCTTAAGACCTTAAGGATGAAAAGTTATCAAAATGTTGAGTTTTCACTGAACGACCTGACCGTGGCGTGGCGGCCATTTTGGGCCATTCGCCATGAAACAGGAAGTTGTTGTTACTACACTGTACATAATCCGATCTGCCCCAAATTTCTCAGACATGATGAGGGTCCAGTCCTGAAGACATATACATGTCCATATTGACTCATGGCCCCGCCCCAATACGTTAGCCCCGCCCACTTTCATAAGTCATGAACCGATTGTCGTAGAGTCTTGTGGGAGGTGTCATATCACTCAGCAGAGAGTGCCTGATAAGTTGGTGAAGGTTAACCCCGCCCCCTACACATAAGCCCCGCCCCCTTGACTAACTAATGAAGCGTTTGTCGTAGACTCTTGTGAGAGGTGTCATACCACTCAGCAGAGAGTGCCTGATTAGTTGGTGAAGGTTAACCCCGCCCACTACACATTAGCCCCCCCCCTTTACTAACTAATGAAGCGTTTGTCGTAGGCTCTTGTGAGAGGTGTCATATCACTCAGCAGAGAGTGCCTGATTAGTTGGTGAAGGTTAACCCCGCCCCCTACACATAAGCCCCGCCCCCTTGACTAACTAATTAACCATTTGTAGTAGACCCTTGTGAGAGGTGTCATATCACTCAGCAGAAAGTTCCTGATAAGTTGGTGAAGGTTAATCCCGCCCCCTACACATAAGCTCCGCCCCCTTGACTAACCAAAGAAGCGTTTGTCGTAGGCTCTTGTGAGAGGTGTCATATCACTCAGCAGAGAGTGTCTGATAAGTTGGTGAAGGTTAACCCCGCCCACTACACATAAGCCCCGCCCCTTTTCATAACAGCGTTTGTCGTAGAGTCTTGTGGCTGAAGTCGTTGCGCTCGTCAGAGTTCCGGTTTCATTGTGCCCGGCCGCGTCAATCGGCGTCCCGCCAGTACCCCCGACGCGCGGAGAGGTGCTCGGGCCCGTTCATCGCTGCTTGCAGCTTTAATTAGGGCCCGAGCACCGACGAAGTCGGGTCCGAGGACCCTATTGAAACTGTAAGGATTATTCTTTTTCTTTTTCTCTCAAATGAATCGCCTTTTTGAGGCCTTTGCCATGCTCAAAAAGTTGTTAAACTTGGCACACATATCAGAGGCGGTGAAAAATTTAATATTTTAAGAGTCTCGGGCTCGGCTGTTGCAAAATGGCTCGCTAGCGCCCCCTAGAAAAATGAAAAAACTGATATCCGTTCTCCGATTTCACCTACAAGTATGAAATTTGGCAGACAGATGTATCATGTGGAGACGCACAAAAAAGCCTCTTGGAGGTATGCCCAAAATTCAACAGGAAGTCAGCCATATTGGATTTAATATGCGATTTTCGCCCATTTTTGCGTTTTATAGGGCGTGTACTTTAACGAACTCCTCCTGCAGATTACATCAGATCGACTGGAAATTTGGTCAGGACCATCTTAAGACCTTAAAGATGAAAAGTTATTCAAATTGTGAGTTTTCACTGAACGATCTGACCGTGGCGTGGCGGCGAAAAAGCGCCTTTCGCCAAAAAACAGGAAGTTGTTGTAACTTTGGCATACATTTTCCAATCTGCTCTAAATTTCTCATGTGTGATAAGGGTCCTGGCTTGATGACATCCACATGCAAATTTTGGCTTTTCGTCATAGCGCCACCTATTGGTAACAGGAAATCTCATGTTGTACACGTTGATGTCCTCTGCCTCAGAAATTAATCACATCTATCTCAAACTAGGTGAGAAAAGCCTTAAGACCTTGATGATGCTTCCTTTCGAAAATTGTGAGTTTTCATCGAATGGCGGCGCCGTGGTGGTATGGCGAATTTCGATGAGACGCCATGAACAAACAAACCGCTGTAACTCGACTCCAGATGGTCAGATCTTATCAAAATTAATAACATTTGATGAGCGTCCTGGCCTGAAGACATCTAAAGTCTAACTTTCAATCATACTCATAGCGCCACCTGTTGGCAACAGGACATAACTGTCGTGATATTTTGGTGTACTACTCTTATCAGGTTAACCAGATCCACCTCAAATTTGTTCACAACAATGGTAAGACCTTCATGATGCCAGACAGCGAAGGTTTTGAATTTTCGTGAAATGCCGTTGCCGTGGCAACGTATTGTTCGCCATCAATAAGGAAGTTGTTTTTGAGGTGCTAGGATTGCTTTAAAACAAACGAAACTTGGCACACTCATTAACGGTGCTAAAATATGTTAATAGATATGGTTTTTGTGCTTGTGTGTGGCAAGGGGGCTCAATAGCGCCCCCTACAAAACTTCAACAAAGCAGCCCTCGCGGTACGTTTGACCTAGATGTTTGAGATTTGGTAGGCACATGTATCATCCGTAGACTTAAAAAAAAGTCTCTTGGTGCCATGCTCTAAACCCAACAGGAAGTCGGCCATCTTGATTTTTGTTTGAATTCTTCGTATATTTTTGGCCATTTCCAGGCTTTGTACTTTAACGAACTCCTCCTACAGACTTAACCCGATCAACTTCAGATTTGGTCAGTACAATCTGAAGACCTTTGTGATGAAAAGTTATTCAAATGGTGAGTTTTCACTGAACGACCTGACCGTGGCGTGGCGGCCATTTTGGGCCATTCGCCATGAAACAGGAAGTTGTTGTAACAAATCTGTACATAATCCGATCTGCCCCAAATTTCTCAGGCATGATGAGGGTCCAGTCCTGAAGACATATACATGTCCATATTGACTCATGGCCACGCCCCAATACGTTAGCCACGCCCCCTTTCATAACTCATGAACCGTTTGTCGTAGAATCTCGTGGGTGGTATCATATCACTCAGCAGAGAGTTCATGTTTCATTGGTGAAGGTTCTCCCAGCCCCCTACACATAAGCCCCGCCCCCTTGACTAACTAATGAAGCGTTTGTCGTAGACTCTTGTGAGAGGTGTCATATCACTCAGCAGACAGTGCCTGTTAAGTTGTTGAAGGTGATCCCCGCCCCCTACACATTAGCCCCACCCTCTTTCATAACTCCGTTTGTTATAGAGTCTTGTGGCAGACGTCGTTGAGCTCGTTGGAGTTCCGGTTTCCTTGTGCCCGGCCGCGTCAGTCGGCGTCCCGCCAGTACCCCCGACGCGCGGAGAGGTGCTCGGGCCCGTTCATCGCTGCTTGCAGCTTTAATTATTAGGGCCCGAGCACCGACGAAGTCGGGTCCGAGGACCCTATTGAAACTGTAAGGATTATTCTTTTTCTTTTTCTCTCAAATGAATCGCCTTTTTGAGGCCTTTGCCATGCTCAAAAAGTTGTTAAACTTGGCACACATATCAGAGGCGGTGAAAAATTTAATATTTTAAGAGACTCGGGCTCGGCTGTTGCAAAATGGCTCGCTAGCGCCCCCTAGAAAAATGAAAAAACTGATATCCGTTCTCCGATTTCACCTACAAGTATGAAATTTGGCAGACAGATGTATCATGTGGAGACGCACAAAAAAGCCTCTTGGAGGTATGCCCAAAATTCAACAGGAAGTCAGCCATATTGGATTTAATATGCGATTTTCGCCCATTTTTGCGTTTTATAGGGCGTGTACTTTAACGAACTCCTCCTGCAGATTACATCAGATCGACTTGAAATTTGGTCAGGACCATCTTAAGACCTTAAAGATGAAAAGTTATTCAAATTGTGAGTTTTCACTGAACGATCTGACCGTGGCGTGGCGGCGAAAAAGCGCCTTTCGCCAAAAAACAGGAAGTTGTTGTAACTTTGGCATACATTTTCCAATCTGCTCTAAATTTCTCATGTGTGATAAGGGTCCTGGTCTGATGACATGCACATGCAAATTTTGGCTTGCAGTCATAGCGCCACCTATTGGTAACAGGAAATCTCATGTTGTACACGTTGATGTCCTCTGCCTCAGAAATTAATCACATCTATCTCAAACTAGGTGAGAAAAGCCTTAAGACCTTGATGATGCTTCCTTTCGAAAACTGTGAGTTTTCATCGAATGGCGGCGCCGTGGTGGTATGGCGAATTTCGATGAGACGCCATGAACAAACAAACCGCTGTAACTCGACTCCAGATGGTCAGATCTTATCAAAATTAATAATATTTGATGAGCGTCCTGGCCTGAAGACATCTACAGTCTAATTTTCAATCATACTCATAGCGCCACCTGTTGGCAACAGGACATAACTGTCGTAATATTTTGGTGTACTACTCTTATCAGGTTAACCAGATCCACCTCAAATTTGTTCACAACAATGGTAAGACCTTCATGATGCCAGACAGCGAAGGTTTTGAATTTTCGTGAAATGCCGTTGCCGTGGCAACGTATTGTTCGCCATCAATAAGGAAGTTGTTTTTGAGGTGCTAGGATTGCTTTAAAACAAACGAAACTTGGCACACTCATTAACGGTGCTAAAATATGTTAATAGATATGGTTTTTGTGCTTGTGTGTGGCAAGGGGGCTCAATAGCGCCCCCTACAAAACTTCAACAAAGCAGCCCTCGCGGTACGTTTGACCTAGATGTTTGAGATTTGGTAGGCACATGTATCATCCGTAGACTTAAAAAAAAGTCTCTTGGTGCCATGCTCTAAACCCAACAGGAAGTCGGCCATCTTGATTTTTGTTTGAATTCTTCGTATATTTTTGGCCATTTCCAGGCTTTGTACTTTAACGAACTCCTCCTACAGACTTAACCCGATCAACTTCAGATTTGGTCAGTACAATCTGAAGACCTTTGTGATGAAAAGTTATTCAAATGGTTAGTTTTCACTGAACGACCTGACCGTGGCGTGGCGGCCATTTTGGGCCATTCGCCATGAAACAGGAAGTTGTTGTAACAAATCTGTACATAATCCGATCTGCCCCAAATTTCTCAGGCATGATGAGGGTCCAGTCCTGAAGACATATACATGTCCATATTGACTCATGGCCACACCCCAATACGTTAGCCACGCCCCCTTTCATAACTCATGAACCGTTTGTCGTAGAATCTCGTGGGTGGTATCATATCACTCAGCAGAGAGTTCATGTTTCATTGGTGAAGGTTCTCCCAGCCCCCTACACATAAGCCCCGCCCCCTTGACTAACTAATGAAGCGTTTGTCGTAGACTCTTGTGAGAGGTGTCATATCACTCAGCAGACAGTGCCTGTTAAGTTGTTGAAGGTGATCCCCGCCCCCTACACATTAGCCCCACCCTCTTTCATAACTCCGTTTGTTATAGAGTCTTGTGGCAGACGTCGTTGAGCTCGTTGGAGTTCCGGTTTCCTTGTGCCCGGCCGCGTCAGTCGGCGTCCCGCCAGTACCCCCGACGCGCGGAGAGGTGCTCGGGCCCGTTCATCGCTGCTTGCAGCTTTAATTATTATTATTTTTCTCTCAAATGAATCGCGTTTTTGAGGCCCTTGCCATGCTGGAAAAGTTGTTAAACTTGGCAGACTTGTCAGAGGCGGTGAAAAATTTGATATTTTAACGGTCTCGGTCTCGGGTGTTGCAAAATGGCTCACTAGCGCCCCCTAGAAAATTGGAAAAATTGAGCCCCTCCCTCCGGTTTCACCTACATGTATGAAATTTTGCAGACAGATGTAACATGTTGAGACGCACAAAAAAGCCTCTCGGAGGTATGGCCAAAACTCAACAGGAAGTCAGCCATATTGGATTTTATATGCTATTTTGCCCATTTTTTGCGTTTTATAGGCCGTGTACTTTAACAAACTCCTCCTGCATATTTCATCAGATCGACTTGAAATTTGGTCAAGACCATCTTAAGACCTTAAGGATGAAAAGTTATTCAATTGGTGAGTTTTCACTGAACAATCTGACCGTGGCGTGGCGGCGAAAAAGCGCCTTTCGCCAAAAAACAGGAAGTTGCTGTAACTTTGGCATACCTTTTCCAATCTGCTCTAAATGTCACATGTATGATAAGGGTCCTGGTCTGATGACATCCACATGCAAATTGTGACTCTCAGTCATAGCGCCACCTAGTGGTAACAGGAAATGTCATGTTGTACACGTTGATGTACCTCTCCTCAGAAATTAATCACATCTTTACCAAATTAGGTGAGAAAAGCCTTAAGACCTTGATGATGCTTCCTTTCGAAAATTGTGAGATTTCATCACATGGCGGCGCCGTGGTGATATGGCGAATTTCGATGAGTCGCCATGAAAAAACAAACCGCTGTAACTCAACTCCAGATGGTCAGATCTTATCCATATTAATAACATTTGATGAGAGTCCCGGCTTGAAGACACCTACAGTCTAATTTTTAATGATACTCATAGCGCCACCTAGTGGCAACAGGAAGTTACTGTCGCCATATTTTGGTATACTACTACTAGCAGGTTAACCAGATCTACCTCAAATTTGGTCACAACAATGGTAAGACCTTCATGATGCCAGACAGCGAAGGTTTTGTATTTTCGTGAAATGCCGTTGCCGTGGCGACGTATTGTTCGCCATGAAACAGGAAGTTGCTTTTGAGGTGCTAGGATTGCTTAAAAACAAACGAAACTTGGCACACTCATTAACGGCGCTAAAATATGTTAACAGATATGGTTTTGGTGCTTGTGTGTGGCAAGGGGGCTCAATAGCGCCCCCTACAAAATTTCAACAAAGCAGCCCTCGCGGTACGTTTGACCTAGATGTTCGAGATTTGGTAGGCACATGTATCACCCATAGACTTAAAAAAAAGTCTCTTGGTGCCATGCTCTAAACCCAACAGGAAGTCGGTCATCTTGATTTTTGTGTGAATTTTTCGTATATTTTTGGCTATTTCCAGGCTTTGTACTTTAACGAACTGCTCCTAGAGACTTAACCCGATCAACTTCAGATTTGGTCAGTACAATCTGAAGACCTTTGTGATGAAAAGTTATTCAAATCGTGAGGTTTTTTGAAACGACGTTGACGTGGCGTGGCGGAGAATTTGCATGACTCGCCATTGAAAGACAAAATGTTGTAACTCGACTGTACTTTTTCCAATCTGCCCCAAACTTGAAATACCACATAGTAGTCCAGATCTGAGGACATCTACATGGCAATATTGACTCATAGTCATAGCGCCACCTACTGGCAACAGGAAGTCAGCGTTACGTGACAAACATCATCCGATTCACATGAAATTTACCATGTGTGATCTACGTCATTGTGCTCGTCAGAGTTCCGGTTTCATTGTGCCTGGCCGCGTCGGTTGGCGTCCCGCGCATACCCCAGACGCGCGTAGAGGTGCTCGGGCCCGTTCATCGCTGCTTGCAGCTTTAATTAGGGCCCGAGCACCGACGAAGTCGGGTCCGAGGACCCTATTGAAACTGTAATGTTTATTATTAGGGCCCGAGCACCGACGAAGTCGGGTCCGAGGACCCTATTGAAACTGTAGTGTTTTTTATTATTAGGGCCCGAGCACCGACGAAGTCGGGTCCGAGGACCCTATTGAAACTGTAGTGTTTCTTTTTCTTTTTCTTTTTCTTTTTCTCTCAAATGAATCGCGTTTTTGAGGCCTTTGCCATGCTGGAAAAGTTGTTAAACTTGGCACACATATCAGACGCGGTGAAAAATTTGATATTTTAAGGGTCTCAGATTCGGGTTTTGCAAAATGGCTCTCTAGCGCCCCCTAGAAAATTGGAAAAATTGATATCCGTTCTCTGGTTTTACCTACAAGTATGAAATTTGGCAGACAGATGTATCATGTGGAGACGCGCAAAAAAGCCTCTTGGAGGTATGCCCATAATTCAACAGGAAGTCAGCCATATTGGATTTAATATGTGATTTTCGCCCATTTTTTGCGTTTTATAGGCCGTGTACTTTAACGAACTCCTCCTGCAGATTACATCAGATCAACTTGAAATTTGGTCAGGACCATCTTAAGACCTTAAGGATGAAAAGTTATTCAAATGGTGAGTTTTCACTGAACGATCTGACCGTGGCGTGGCGGCGAAAAAGCGCCTTTCGCCAAAAAACAGGAAGTTGTTATAACTTTGGCATACATTTTCCAATCTGCTCTAAATTTCACATGTATGATAAGGGTCCTTGCCTGATGACCGCAACATGCAAATTTTGGCTCGCAGTCATAGCGCCCCCTAGTGGTAACAGGAAATGTCATGTTGTACACGTTGATGTACTCTGCCTCAGAAAGTAATCACATCTATCTCAAATTAGGTGAGAAAAGCCTTAAGACCTTGATGATGCTTCCTTTCGAAAATTGTGAGTTTTCATCGAATGGCGGCGGCATGGTGGTATGGCGAATTTCGATGAGTGGCCATGAACAAACAAACCGCTGTAACTCGACTCCAGATGGTCAGATCTTATCCAAATTAATAACATTTGATGAGCGTCCCGGCTTGAAGATATCTACAGTCTAATTTTCAATCATACTCATAGCGCCACCTGGTGGCAGCAGGACGTAACTGTCGCGATATTTTGGTGTACTACTCTTAGCAGGTTAACCAGATAAACCTCAAATTTGGTCACATTAATGGTAAGACCTTCATGATACCAGACAGCGAAGGTTTTGAATTTTCGTGAAATGCCGTTGCCGTGGCGACGTATTCTTCGCCATGAAACAGGAAGTTGCTTTTGAGGTGCTGGGATTGCTTAAAAACAAACGAAACTTGGCACACTCATTAACGGCGATAAAATATGTTAACAAATATGGTTTTTGTGCTTGTGTGTGGCAAGGGGGCTCAATAGCGCCCCCTACAAAATTTCAACAAAGCAGCCCTCGCGGTACGTTTGGCCTAGATGTTCTAGATTTGGTAGGCACATGTATCACTCGTAGACTTAAAAAAAAGTCTCTTTGTGCCGAGCTCTAAACCCAACAGGAAGTCGGCCATCTTGATTTTTGTGTGAATTTTTCGTATATTTTTGGCCATTTCCAGGCTTTGTACTTTAACGAACTCCTCCTACAGACTTAACCCGATCAACTTCAGATTTGGTCAGTACAATCTGAAGACCTTTGTGATGAAAAGTTATTCAAATCGTGAGGTTTTTTGAAACGACGTTGTCGTGGCGTGGCTGAGAATTTGCATGACTCGCCATTGAAAGACAAAATGTTGTAACTCGACTGTATTTGGTCCAATCTGCCCCAAACTTGACCTACCAAATAGTAGTCCGGACCTGAGGACATCTACATGTTAATATTGACTCATAGTCATAGTGCCACCTACTGGCAACAGGAAGTCAGCGTTACGTGACAGACATCATCCGATTCACATGAAATTTACATTGTGTGATCCACACTTAATAAAAAGCAACATAATGAATTTTTAGCTCTTGTTCTCTAGCGCCACATAGTGGACACAGGAAGTGGTGAAAAACTTGCAATACAACATTTCCTGTGCCACTCAATCCACGCAGGAAATAACGTCTAACTTGTGCGTGCAGTGTCCGATGGTCACTGAAATGTACGGGTTTGTCGACGGGGTCCCGACAGTACCCACGACGTGCGTGAAGGTGCTCGGGCCCGTTCATCGCTGCTTGCAGCTTTAATTATTCTTTTTCTTCTCCCAAATGAATCGGCTTTTTGAGGCCTTTGTCATGCTTGAAAAGTTGTTAAACTTTGCACACCTATCAAACGCGGTGAAAAATTTGATATTTTAAGGGTCTCGGTCTCGGGTGTTGCAAAATGACTCGCTAGCGCCTCCTAGAAAATTGGCAAACTTGAGCCCCTCGCTCCGGTTTCACCTACAAGTATGAAATTTGGCACACAGATGTAACATGTTGAGACGCACAAAAAAGCCTCTTGGAGGTATGGCCAAAACTCAACAGGAAGTCAGCCATATTGGATTTTATATGCGATTTTGCCCATTTTTTGCGTTTTATAGGCCGTGTACTTTAACGAACTTCTCCTCCAGATTTCATCAGATCGACTTGAAATTTGGTCAGGACCATCTTAAGACCTTAAGGATGAAAAGTTATTCAATTGGTGAGTTTTCATTGAACAATCTGACCGTGGCGTGGCGGCGAAAAAGCGCCTTTCGCCAAAAAACAGGAAGTTGCTGTAGCTTTGGCATACCTTTTCCAATCTGCTCTAAATGTCACATGTATGATAAGGGTCCTGGCCTGATGACATCCACATGCAAATTTTGACTCTCAGTCATAGCGCCAACTAGTGGTAACAGGAAATGTCATGTTGTACACGTTGATGTACATCTCCTCAGAAATTAATCACATCTTTACCAAATTAGGTGAGAAAAGCCTTAAGACCTTGATGATGCTTCCTTTCGAAAATTGTGAGTTTTCATCAAATGGCGGCACCGTGGTGATATGGCGAATTTCGATGAGTCGCCATGAAAAAACAAACCGCTGTAACTCAACTCCAGATGGTCAGATCTTATCCAAATTAATAACATTTGATGATCGTCCCGGCCTGAAGACATCTACAGTCTAATTTTCAATCATACTCATAGCGCCACCTAGTGGCAACAGGAAGTTACTGTCGCCATATTTTGGTGTACTACTGTTAGCAGGTTAACCAGATCCACCTCAAATTTGGTCACAACAATGGTAAGGCCTTCATGATGCCAGACAGCGAAGGTTTTGTATTTTCGTGAAATGCCGTTGCCGTGGCGACGTATTGTTCGCCATGAAACAGGAAGTTGCTTTTGAGGTGCTAGGATTGCTTAAAAACAAACAAAACTTGGCACACTCATTAACGGCGCTAAAATATGTTAACAGATATGGTTTTGGTGCTTGTGTGTGGCAAGGGGGCTCAATAGCGCCCCCTACAAAATTTCAACAAAGCAGCCCTCGCGGTACGTTTGACCTAGATGTTAAAGATTTGGTAGGCACATGTATCACCCGTAGACTTAAAAAAAAGTCTCTTGGTGCCATGCTCTAAACCCAACAGGAAGTCGGTCATCTTGATTTTTGTGTGAATTTTTCGTATATTTTTGGCTATTTCCAGGCTTTGTACTTTAACGAACTGCTCCTAGAGACTTAACCCGATCAACTTCAGATTTGGTCAGTACAATCTGAAGACCTTTGTGATGAAAAGTTATTCAAATCGTGAGGTTTTTTGAAACGACGTTGACGTGGCGTGGCGGAGAATTTGCATGACTCGCCATTGAAAGACAAAATATTGTAACTCGACTGTACTTTTTCCAATCTGTTCCAAACTTGAAATACCACATAGTAGTCCAGATCTGAGGACATCTACATGGCAATATTGACTCATAGTCATAGCGCCACCTACTGACAACAGGAAGTCAGCGTTACGTGACAAACATCATCCGATTCACATGAAATTTACCATGTGTGATCTACGTCATTGTGCTCGTCAGAGTTCCGGTTTCATTGTGCCTGGCCGCGTCGGTTGGCGTCCCGCGCGTACCCCAGACGCGCGTAGAGGTGCTCGGGCCCGTTCATCGCTGCTTGCAGCTTTAATTAGGGCCCGAGCACCGACAACGTCGGGCCAGCGAAGGCCCTATTGAAACTGAAGGAATTCTTATTATTATTCTTTTTCTTCTCTCAAATGAATCGCCTTTTTGAGGCCCTTGCCATGCTGGAAAAGTTGTGAAACTTGGCACACTTATCAGAAGCGGTGAAAAATTTGATATTTTAAGGGTCTCAGATTCGGATTTTGCAAAATGGCTCTCTAGCGCCCCCTAGAAAATTGGAAAACTTGATATCCGTTCTCCGGTTTTACCTACAAGTATGAAATTTGGCAGACAGATGTATCATGTGGAGACGCACAAAAAAGCCTCTGGTAGGTATGCCCAAAACTCAACAGGAAGTCAGCCATCTTGAATTTAATGTGCGAATTTCGCCCATTTTTGCCCGTTTTTGGCGTTTTATAGGCCGTGTACTTTAACGAACTCCTCTGACAGACTTCATCGGATCGACTTGTAATTTGGTCAGGACCATCTTAAGATCTTAAGGATGAAAAGTTATCAAAATGGTGAGTTTTCACTGAACGACCTGACCGTGGCGTGGCGGCCATTTTGGGCCATTCGCCATGAAACAGGAAGTTGTTGTAACTACACTGTACATAATCCGATCTGCCCCAAATTTCTCAGACATGATGAGGGTCCAGTCCTGAAGACATATACATGTCCATATTGACTCATGGCCCCGCCCCAATACGTTAGCCCCGCCCACTTTCATAAGTCATGAACCGATTGTCGTAGAGTCTTGTGGGAGGTGTCATATCACTCAGCAGAGAGTGCCTGATAAGTTGGTGAAGGTTAACCCCGCCCCCTACACATAAGCTCCGCCCCCTTGACTAACTAATGAAGCGTTTGTCGTAGGCTCTTGTGAGAGGTGTCATATCACTCAGCAGAGAGTGCCTGATTAGTTGGTGAAGGTTAACCCCGCCCCCTACACATAAGCCCCGCCCCCTTGACTAACTAATGAAGCGTTTGTCGTAGGCTCTTGTGAGAGGTGTCATATTACTCAGCAGAAAGTTCCTGATAAGTTGGTGAAGGTTAACCCCGCCCCATACACATTAGCCCCGCCCCTTTTCATAACACCGTTTGTCGTAGAGTCTTATGGCTGAAGTCGTTGCGCTCGTCAGATTTCCGGTTTCATTGTGCCCGGCCGCGTCAGTCGGCGTCCCGCCAGTACCCCCGACGCGCGGAGAGGTGCTCGGGCCCGTTCATCGCTGCTTGCAGCTTTAATTCTTATTATTCTTTTTCTCTCAAATGAATCGCGTTTTTGAGGCCTTTGCCATGTTCGAAAAGTTGTTAAACTTTGCACACTTATCAGACGCGGTGTAAAATTTGATATTTTAAGGGTCTCGGAAAAAATGGCTCGCTAGCGCCCCCTAGAAAATTGTAAAAATTGATATCCTCGCTCCGGTTTCACCTACATGTATGAAATTTGGCGGACAGATGTAACATGTGGAGACGCACAAAAAAGCCTCTGGGAGGTATGCCCAAAACTTCCCCAAAAAA